>CAUYON010141230.1:0-13501 GCA_963573935.1 Arctocebus calabarensis
CCCCCCCCCCCCCCCCCCCCCCCCCCCCCCCCCCCCCCCCCCCCCCCCCCCCCCCCCCCCCCCCCCCCCCCCCACCACCCCACACCCACCACCCCCCCCCCCCCCCCCCCCCCCCCGCCCCCCCCCCCCCCTGTGCCTTTAATTGGAAAAGTGACATGGTTTGATTTGAAGTTTTCGCCTGCCCCAAACTCTTGTTTTTTCTCCCCAAACCTTTCAGCTGCTGCTCTGTCCTGACTCCTTTTCCTCTGTATTTCAGTGTCCTCAATTCGCTGCTGTCTCTTAAGAAAACACTTCTCGGCTGTCACTCTCCCCTCTCTCCTTCGACTTCCAGCCCTGACTGTCCTCGTCCTTCAGCCCACTGTGGCCCTGCTGCCCACCGTCCCCCCAGTTCTCAGGGAGGCCGCTGAGGCGCAGCTGCTCCGTTAAGGGCCTCTCTTCAGTCCGGTCTCACTCAGCCTCCCTGACAGTCCCTGCAATGTCCTCTTTCCTCTCCACCCGCTTCTCGGATTTTCCTGACCCTTTGATGCTGCTGTGGGGCGGGCGCCGTCCCAGCCTGCTCGTCCCCTGGGTCCTCACACTCTCCCCGAGTGGCTCATCTCTCAGCCCCCAGCCCGTTTACGCTGTTGTCTCACAAACCCAAATCCCCTCCGTGTCTCTCTCCCAGGCTCCAGATCTGCGTGGTTGTCCCCCAGAACCCCCAAATCCCAGCCTGGCACAAACTGAAGTCACCTTGTCTTCTCAGAATGGTGCCTTCTCTCGTACTCTCAGTCTCCTTTGCCAAAGCCAGAAACCCTTAGATCGTCTTCTCCTGCTCTCCTCCTAACCAAACTTTTCCTCAGTTTCTCTCGGTGGTGAAACCCACGTCCCCATCACAGACACCTGATATGGCACCGTGGATTATGGGAACAGTCCCTGACAGGGCCCTCCTGGCTCCATTACCGCCCCCTCCAACTCTTTCTCCCCTTGCAAAGAGAGTAGGTTTTAGAAACCCAAAGGCTTCCTTCTTCCTCCATGGCCGTCAGAATAAAGCCCAGACTCTCCTCTGCCTTTCCCCGCACCTTGCTCGCCACGCACACTCTGCCCTGGTAATTATTTTCCATTCCCCGCATGAACTCTCACCTACAGACCTCCATGCAGACCGTTTCCTCTACTTCACAATCTCTTCCCTTTCCCGTTTGACCCTGCAGCTTCCCCTGGTCCAAGTCTAAGGATTTCTTTCCTGGCTCTCCTCTAGCTCCCGTGAGGATCACCTAGCAAAGTAAATCATGGTTTCCTTTTCATTTGCTCTTATTCTCCATTAGACTTTAAGCCCTCTGTTTCCCTCCGCCCTCTGTCAACCAACACTTAGTAGAACGTAGCACGTGGGCAGCTCTCAAATGTTTGTTAAACAGGTGAGGAATGTAGGGTCTGCACCAAATAGTCGATTCTTCTCTCCAAGGAATGACTTATTGTTGCATAAATAGGCTTTATACTGAACATATCAGCAACCTTCCTTCTTGTTTATGACGGCTACAATCCACCTCAAAGGGACCTGGGGGGCATCATTCACAACTTAGGGAAAGAGAGCCAAAGTCGGGCTGCCCCACATCTCTCTTCCTCCTCTTCTGCTTCCCTGAAACTCTTTTGTTTTACCCTTCCTTCCCTTGATCTTTCAATAGGAAAAAAAAAAATCATTTTCATTTAAAAGTGAATCCTTTTAAAAGGTTAAGTTGCTTTTCCAAACTGGAACATTAGAATGCAAGAAATTGAATGAAGACATTTCCTTTCTTAATCCACATCCATACTTGACAAAATCTAGATAATAGAAAACAAAATATTATAGACATTTACACCGAAGAGATCCTCACCTGCCCACCTCGCATCTGCTACTTGGGGGTCCCCTCCACCTTCGTTTCCTCCTCTTGCTCACACACAGTAGGGCATCTATGTACCCTGCAGGTTCTGTACCACCTGCATGATGCTAAGAGAAGGCCTTGAAGACAGAGCCAGGAATTGCCTCCTTGGCTACCCTTAACCCATATCATGTGCCCAACATAGTCTAGTCCTTTTTATGGAACTAGAAGTTATAGAATAGAGGCAGGGGAGAAGGAGAGGGAGCAGCGGGGAGCAGGGCTGATGCAGCACGTTGGGTAATCCAGGAAGCAGATCCAAGACAACAGAAGAAGTACAAGAGACTTGGGTGGCACCTATGGCTCAGTGAGTAAGGCGCCAGCCCCATATATAGAGGGTGGTGGGTTCGAACCCTGCCCCAGCCAAACTGCAACACAAAACAAACAAACAAAAAAGAAATGCAAGAGACTTAATAGATTTATTAGGGAAATATCTGTGAGAGGAGTGAAAGCTACAAGATCCCCAGACCATGACGCAGGTCTGACACCTGGGAAAGAAGAGGTAGAAGGAAGGAGGGCTGGGTACACAGAGCCTCAGCAGCAGTGCGGCTCTAAAGATGGGAGAGCCAAGCCAAAAGGGAGCATTGTTTGATGGGTCCCCATTGGCAGAAGTGTTCAGCTCCAGTCCCCCTGCTGCACTGAGTCGTCAGCTAGGAGCAGCCTAGGGAAAGCACAGCCTCAGCATGACTGCCGTTGGCAGCTGGAGACTCCTCCCAGTAGATTCTGTCTGGAGGGAGATCTTAGCTGGGCACCACCATGGCTGACACAGTGGCTTCAGAACTTCTTTGCGAAAGTGACCCAAAACACCAGTCTGCTGGGTAGAGGGAAGCTTAAAGTGAACGTCATGCATACTTTATCTTAGAGATTCTCAATCTCAAGTGATTTTTCCCCTTAAGGGCTACTTGGCAATGTCTGGAGACATTTTTGGTCATTATGTTTGGCAGGAGGTGGAGGGTGATGGTTGAGGGGAGATGTCCTACTGGTATCTAATGAATGAAAGCCAGATATGCTTCTAAATACCCTACAATGTGCAGGACAGCCCTCTATAACAACAAATCAAAGAATCATCTGACCTGAGCAAGCATATGACAAAATATTCAACATCATTAGTCATCAGAGAAATATACATCAAAACTACAATGAGATATCATCTCACCCCAGTTAAAATGGCTTTTATCAAAAAGGCAACATTGAATGTTGGTGAGGAAAACCAACAAACCCTCGTATACTGTTTGCAGGATTACAAATTAGTATAGCCACTATGGAGAACTAAACTAAAAATTAAACTAAACTAAAACTAAACTAAAAATTAAATTACAATATGGTCCAGCAATCCCACTGCTAGGTATATATCCAAAAGGAAATCAGTATCTCAAAAAGATATCTACATGCCCATATTTATTGCAGCAGTATCCACAATAATCAAGATTCAAAATCTATCTAGGCATTCCTCAATGGGTGAAAGAATACAGAAAATATGATATGTGTGCACCATGGAATATTATTCTGGAACAAAAAATAATGAAATCTGTTATTTGCAGCAATGTGGTTGGAACTGGAGAACGTTATGTTAAGTGAAATAAGCCAAGCACAGAAAGACAAATCTCACTTGTTCTCATTCATATTTGGGAGCTAAAAATTAAAACAATTGACCTCATGGAGACAGAGAGTAGAATTCTGGTTATCAGAGATTGGGAAGGGTAGCAGGGAGTTAGGGATAAAGTGGGGAGGGTTAATAGGTACAAAAATATAGTTAGATAATTAGGGGAAATGAACAAATACTCAATAGCTCAACAAAGTGATAATGATCAACAAGAAGTTATAGCACACTTTATTTATTTATTTATTTATTTATTTGGCTAGGGCTGGGTTTAAACCCACCACCTCTGGTATATGGGGCCAGCACCCTACTCCTTTGAGCCACAGGGGCCACCCTATAGTACACTTTAAAATAACTAAAAGAGTGGAATTGAAAAGTTCCTAACACAAAGAAATGATAAATGCCTGAGGTGATGGATACCCCAGTTACCCTGATTTGATTAGCACATATTGTATGCCTGTATCAAAACGTCACATGTACCTTATAAACAACTATTATATATCCATAGTAATTTTTTTAAATTATAAAGAATTGTTTGGCTTAATATATCAGTGATGTTCAGACTAAGAAACACTGCTTTACCTTAAATGGAAAAACATCAATTACATTTCAAAGAACGTAGTCCTTTCTATATGAAAGAAAGCAAGGTGGTAGGGAAGGTGAGCGTGAGGAAGCTGGTAACACGCGCGGCACGTCATTGTACATCTGGAGAGCACTGTAGACCCAAAATTCTACCTTCTAACCTTGCTCATTTCTTATTTCAGGGTATATAGTCTATGAAATAAATCACACACACATTGAGAATAATATGAAGGCAGAATGCCACATACACTCAGGAGTCCTGCTTCGCCAACCAGCTGTTGATATGAACATCCTATATCCTGTCCTCATTGCCTGCAGGGTTGAGGAAGGATTCTGTATTTGTAGGAAAGGAAGAAAATGGCCTACAACTGTACCTTGCTAGGCAACACATGCCATGTTCTTCACAGAGTTACCATTCTAATTTAAAATTTAACTGTTTAGCAAGTTTTTGTTATGGGTGGGGATAATAAACCCCCTATTTTTTTTTTTTCCTGAACAGAGTGCCTGCCCAAACATTGTCATCTTGATTTTGTTTCTCCAGGGTAAAGCTGTAGCTGTGAAAATGGACACAGACCAGTCTGCTGACAGCTCACTCTCATGGCCCAGAGTGGACTTTCTCAGAGTAGATAGGAGAATAAGAGCCTTGGAAATAATTTATTTGAAAATATGAACATAGCCCAGAACATGAGATTATTTCTGGCAGACTGAAAAAAGAACCAGCATTGGCTCTTAGACTTCCACCAGTAAAGCCATGGTCACGGTCAGCCTTCTGAGAGCTCAGCCAAAGGTTGCAAGGAGAAATCAGACACAGAGAAATTTCCAAAAGGGGAAGAAAAAATGGAAGAAAAGAAAATTAAAAACTTGTTTGATCCTTGCCTCAAGCCTGCACTGATGCTCACAGGAGAAGGGACAGCAGATTTTACTGAGGCAAAATAATTTCCCTGCCAGTTAATAGTTCTAAGGAAAGATGAGTTGGAAAGATCACCTGGATTGAGGGGGAGAGGTCATCTGTGGACTTCAAATGTCTGTTTCACTCGTGTTCCACTTTACTCCAAATAATTATTAAGTGACAGGAACATTTTATAAAAGCATCTAAAAGTATGAACAAGGAGAATTGGAGTTATGGTTTTCTTGGTTTATGAGCTTGTTTGAAATCTAGGTACGGCCTTATATTCAACACAGTATAAAGGTCTAGCAAAGCTATTGCAATCTGATAATAACATTAGAGAATATCTCCCTCCTCTACAGCTAATATAGGCTTTACTCCCAAAAATCAAACCAGTACTGGTTTCCAATAGGAATCTGCCTTCCACTCACGCCAGACATCCAAGAAACAGGGCCTCTTGTTTTGAGCTTCTTATATTACGTACAAGGAAATTCAAGTGTAGGGTGTGAATTGAGTCCCTGGAGGCGGAGAACAAACTATCTTTTTTTTTTATTTTTTTTTTTATTAAATCATAGCTATATACACTAATGCAATCATGGGGTACAATGTGCTGGTATTATATATAATTTGAAATATTTTCACCAAACTGGTTAACATAGCCTTCACAGCATTTTCTTAGTTATTGTGTTAAGACATTTATATTCTACCCCTAGTAAATTTCACATATACCCTTGTAAGAAGCACCGTAGGTGTGGTTCCACCAATTACCCTCCCTCCATCCATCCTCCCCTCTCCCCTCCCCTCTCTCTCCCCTTTCCAAACTACCTTTTTAATCTCACTCGTGCCATTTACATCTTTATAAGATTTCAGAAAAGAATTTGCTTTCTCCTTTTTACATCTAAGGGAGAAAGGGACCAACTTGGAAGTCAGAAAATGTAGAGACCATTGTGCTCCTTGAGGCCGTGACTTTGACAAGCGAACCTTACATTTCTTTTGGTATACCTTCCTCTCTTGCCTCAGGAAGAGGAAATAAATGCAATAATGAAAATAAAAATATCTCAGGCTCTTTGAAAAAACATGGAAGAAAGACTCTGTAGATAATTTTCTCTACTGTGATGGGCTTAGGTCTGGAGGACAGGGGTGTCGACTGCAAGTCCCCTCTGCTGGGGGTTCACTCCCCGCCACTACCCAAGGCTTCCCACTTTCATAGTTTCCCTTGACCAGACAATGGAGAGTGCAAACGTGCATTCTTAGACGAAGGAAAAATAAACACCCACCAGCTTCAGAAACGCACACGAGGAGCCGTCAGGTTGCAAGGCAATGTCCTCCCGTAATAGCCAGGATGTGTACATGATTTACAACAGCTTTTGACACTCTTCACAAATCAAGTCTGATTGGGTTTCTCATTGACACGATCTGACAGCGGAACCAGGAAGCCTCCTGGGGTCGTCCTTTTTTTTTTTTTTTTCTTTTTTAAGTAACTGATAAAAACAAGCTCAAAAACAGTCGTTCTGGAAGTGGTACCATCCAAACTTAGTTTTCTTTTGTATTTATTGTCATGCAATTGCTTCTTTCCCCCATTCTATTGATCCTGAGTGGGAAGTGGAGGGGGTTGGGAGGAAGAGGAGCATTGCTTCAAGTCAGGCATCTGAGGTTGAGTCCTGAGGGAGAGAAATAAATAGTCCCAACCCAGAAGAGGGTGGAGAGAGGAGGGGGTAAGAAAAAAAAACACCCAGAAGATTGACTGGTTTGCAAGGGATCCCAGTGGATTTCGGCTTACACCAGAGCATCATTTAAGCCTATGTTCTTCCATCTACCTTGTTTGCAGTAAATAGCTGCCCATTATGTCAGGTCAGGCCAGTGCCGGGGCGTCACAGCTCAGTGGCCGTGATGTGCCTGCAGAGCAGCACGAAGGGTCCCCCAGAGAGCAAACGCAAGTGTCAAGTTCTGGAGCCGTCAAGGTTCTAAGCGACAGCTTATCTTGAGGGTTTAAAACATGCACGCTGTCCCTGCTTGCTTCTCTCCGCCTCCCCCCTCCCTCGCCTGCTGTTCTTCCTCCACCCCCCCACCCCCTCCCCCAGTCCTTTTCTCCTCTTGACACTGTGCTTGAAAGAAGACAGATGCTGGAGCAGTTTTCCTTAAGTCGGCCCCAATTCCATAAGGTGCAATCCACCAAACGCAACTCTGTCCATCTTAGGAAAAGGCGAAGTTCCCGAGGCAGCCCCATTTATTATTTGTCTTGACACCAACACAAATATTTTCAGATGGGTCGGAGGCTGTCACTTTCTCTCCTTATGTTCTTTGCCCTCAATAAATAAGACACATTAAAGTTCTTAAAGGCAAACAAAGGACTGTATCCTGGGTACCATTTGTCCTGCAGTTGCCATGTTTAATTGAACATTTTATAGCACTCTAATGCCACGTCAGGTTCTTAATGTGACATGTGTTCCTCTCTTACATTATCAATGGCTAGGAACATACCAGAATCTTCCTCGGATTCGCGGGTATGAGAAATAAGATTTATCCTGTGAGCGTCACTGAATCATTTATGAGTTGCCTTATCTTACCCAGGCAATTTTATAACTCATAAATGGCCCCTCCGGTCTGCTGTCTGGATTTTGTTTACAGTAAAATCCCAAAATAGTAGGACTGTTTTCAAGGTAGCAAGCTAAATTTTGGTGCAGTCTAGAGTTACCCTGTATCTGTCCTTCATTTTGCTATTTGCTGGTCCCAGATAGGAGGCATGAAACCCACTTGGAGGAGGGACAGTGCAAAGGTGTGGCACATTAGGATCTGTCATCTCACAGGACAAAGGTGACAGCGTCTGCTGAACCTCTTGGAGTGATCGTGGTGCTGGGCCATTATCTTTAGGGGATGCTGCTTGGCAGAGCTGAATAGCAGCAGAACTTCCGGCTACCTATATTTCCAACAGAAATCAGCCATGTCTCAAAAAAGACACACCCGAACCAATGTGGAAAAACTAGGTGAGGTCGGCTAACCCAAGAAGATGTTAACTATGTTTAAATATGGGGGTGGTGGTGAAAGAATGTTAAAGATGGCTAGTGAGAGGAGAACTGTGGACAGTTGCGTTTTTATTGTCTTGGTCTGAGCAAGAGAAAATGTCACAAGTACACGGATGGGAACGAATCGTTGACTAGGAGAGCCAGCTCCATGGGTTTGCTAAGTCCTTGTCCTGTGCAAACTCCTCAGGTCCATACAGAGTGCTGCCGGTGGTCAGCCAAACAACTCCGTTCCCTTCCAGCTCAATCATGCACTAAATAGTTTAAACATATTTCAGGATGTCTTGGGCAGACAATGTGGTTTGTTCCAGCACACACCCATAGCATAGTACAGTCCCAAGCATATTCTGAGTTTTTTCTATGTATTTCTGGCAATATAGAAAGTTAAATATTTATTTCTGATTGATGTCTTGTTTATTTCAGGCTGACTGACTGAACTTCCAAAACCTCTGCATAATAGATAAAATCTCTGAGCTAGCCTTTGCTTTGAATCAAAAGCAAATGTAAATATTACATTATTTCAAAATTACTTTTAAAATTCTATCCTTAATGTTTCTAACCCAGTTAACTGGATCTGGATTTCATAGATGCTGTGTTGTTTTTTTCCTCACATGTCGATCTACTCATCTGTATAATGGATACACAGATACTTACAGTGTAAGCTCATTATAAAGATGAAATAAGAAAGGTCTAATCCAGTACCTGGAACATTCATAGGCACTAAATAAATGTCCCTTGTTATTTTTTTCATTATTACTGTAAATTAGATATGTACAATCCTAGAAAGGATGATGTAGAAAATTCTGCAGACATTTTGGCACCTTTTCTTTAACTTTCTGTCATAAGTCATGGTGTTGGCAGGACACCATGGAGTGTGTCCTGATGGAGTAATCAGCTATGTTCATTTATATTACTATTTATTACCATGCACAAGAATTTTAAAAAATAATGACAGATATACTAAATACCCCAGCTAAATAGTCATGAGGGTTAGAGTCACAACTGCAAACTTTAGTCCTTGAGTTCATACAAAACTTCCTGATAGATTTTCAAGGGACGGGGTGGAGAGATTTCAGATTCTATTCACATAAAATGCACCCTTCGTAGGAAAACAAGTATGATTCAGACTCTTGCGTCTAAGAGCTCAGTCCTTTCCTACAGATTCCTTTAAATGTCTACAAATACCGTCTTTACACGAAACCAATGTTATACCATTCCTTAATTAAATTCATTATAAAGGAAGGCTGACAAGCCTATTCTTATCTCCCTATCCTTCCCAGTCATTGTAGAAACCTCTGTTATTAAAATATTTTTTTACAGATGAGTGATTCATATCTCACCTACAATAAATCTTTCCATTTTACCCAGGATGCAAATGTGAGAAACATCAAAGAAATTCAATTATAAAAACCTATTTTCATTCAGTTTAGGACAGGAAAATTTATTACAGGTTGCTATTTGCCATGTTTCACATGGGCATAAATGAATTCAATTTCAATGAAAGTATCAACTCTGTCTCAATAGGTTTTGACCAGATTAAGCACAAGCATCTTGACTTGTGTATTGAGAAGATACAGCTCTATAGATGTGCTCAAGGAATAAAGATTGTATAGAAAGAACTTAGATACCTAGACACATTTAGCGATCTGGTTCTGGACATACTTATTTAAGCAGGGTAAATATGAGATAGAGTAAGTATGATTTTCATGGGTGGCATTAAGTGGTCCCATGTTAAAGACCTAGTTTTATCTGAGAAAGAAGACTATGGTGCCTACCACAGCTCTACTGGGCATCCATTTGGTTCTTGTAGAACCCAGATGAGAATGTAGGACTCGGACCCCATTTAGGCAAAATCAATTGGTGATTTTATTACACCTGTACAGGGGACTGCTGCTATTTAGGGCAGGCAGCCCCAAAGTGAAAAGCAGGTTGTTTTCTATACCCTTTTTTGTGTAGGTGAGCAAGCAAGCAAGCAAGCAAATACAAAAGCAGAACATTGCGGTTAGCTCAGAGTGGGGTTACAGCCTGGGAATCATGGCTTGGGTAAGTTTTCCACCATTGTTCGCTTACCGGGAACTTGAGTAGAATCCTGAAAGTGTTTCCAGTGTCTGCTGATGGGAAATTGAATAAATAAATTATGATATTTTCACACAATTGACTACTATAAAGCAGTGAAAACAAGTCATAGAAAAATATACATACACATACGTACACACATGTATATTATACATATAATGATATTATTTCTTTTTCTCTCTTTTTTTTTTTTTTGTAGAGACAGAGTCTCACTTTATTGCCCTTGGTAGAGTGCTGTGATGCTCAAAGCAACCTCCAACTCCTGGGCTTAGGTGATTCTCTTACCTCAGCCTCCCAAGTAGCTGGGACTACAAGCACCTGCCACAAGGCCCAGCTATTTTTTTCTTGCAATTTAGCCGGGGCCAGGTTCGAACCCGCCACCCTCAGTATATGGGGCCAGTCTCCTACCCACTGAGCCACAGGCACTGCCCTCTCTTTGTTGTGGATTTATTGAGGGTACAAAAAACCAGGTTGCACTGGTTACACTGATTGCATTTGTTAGGTAAAGTTCCTCTTATACTTGTGTCTTGCCCCTAAAAGGTGTGTCACACACGGAGACCTCCACGCCCCTCCCCCCTTTCTCTCTCATTAATACTATTTCTAGAAAGTTCAAAATTATGCAAAAATAAAAGGTATGGAGTTTCTAAGGTATGGAGTTTAGTGCTGGTGGGCGAGGGGGTGTGAATGGGAACACACCTGAGTACTAAAAAGACTAATTGTCCTGGTCTTCAGTTGAGTGGCAGCTGTGCTAGTGTATTACTATGCCTCGTGGTTTACATAAATTCTTCTGTAGGTATGAAATATCACACAATAAAATTCAAGATCATCAAGTTCCATAAGCAACATTTTAAAAATTCAATTTCAAAAACAAACTTACTTAAAGCAAGAGGTGAGTGGAGTTCAAACCACATCATATATATGGGCCTAATCCTAGTAGGTACTTTCTGAGCACCATTATTTCAGCCGTTCTCAACCCGGAGGTTGCAACCCACAGGAACTATATTAAAGGGCCGCCGCATCAGGAAGGTTGAGAACCACTGTTGTATTTGGATACAACATACAGTACTATTTCAGAGATTATCTTCCAATGTTGTTTAAGTTTGCCAATGTTATTTATAGGCCTTTTTCATATCTGTCATAGCTTACGAGTGAACTTCTTTTAGGGGTCACATTTTCTTGATAAAGCTTACAGGAACTCTCTAAAATTGTCATGCTTAAAATATCAAATGGAATTGTACGTATCCCAGTTGGACCTCCAGAGTATGTTCTTCCTCCGTCTGAGGGCTTTCACAGACTAAGGAGACAGATACGATAGCAATCCTGCCGTCTGCATGCCGCTAAAATTCACACATTAATCAGTTATATTTAGAAATATATTTGTTATTTTCTTGTACTTCAAAAGGAGGATACCATAACCCATCTTTATTTCACAATGAGATGGGAAACTTACAGAAGTTATACGTGTTCTGGCTTTTGAATCCTGGCAAAAGGCTCTATTCAAAGTCATGGGGAGTGCAATAATGAATGTGTCTCCATTTGCTATATTTGTAGTTTAAAATCTGTAAACACTAAAAAGTAAAAAATATAGGAAAGCGGCTCAGCGCCTATAGCTCAGCAGCTAGGGAGCCAGTCACATACACTGGAGCTGGCGGGTTCAAATCCAACCTGGGCCAACTACAACCAAAAATAGCCAGCTGTTGTGGCGGGCCCCTGTAGTCCCAGCTACTTGGGAGGCTGAGGCAAGAGAATCGCTTAAGCCCAAGAGTTTGAGGTTGCTGTGACGCCACAGTATTCTACTGAAGACAACATAGTGAGACTCTGTCTCAAAAAAATAATAATAATCAAATTACAAGAAAGTGCATGTGAAGTGGTGAGGCTTAATTATCTTGCAGCTGATACCACAATGAAAAATGTTCTATCTCTGCAGGCTGAAACATCAGAAATTGTTTTCATTACATAATTTGTAAAGAAACACCAAATGACAAAAGAGAAATGTTAAAGTCAAAGTTCTAAAAAGGATGCTCAGGACCCGGATGGAGCCCTATTTTTGCAACTGATGTTATTTTCACTCAGTGAAAATTGTCACGCATTAGGAAATTCCATTATGAGAGAAATTACTGGTGGTAAAACCAAGGTGAAAAGTGTTGACCTCATGGTTGTTGCTCAAAGGTACGCTGAAATGTTCCAGGAGCTTCCCTTCATTGATTGTTGTTCCCACAGGCACCTCTGGGAACAGAACAGCCAAGAAATGTTTTGATCAGAGAAAGAGTGACCTTTTCTTTGCAAGCGTTTTAATGCTGTGATATACTGAAATAACTAACTGGAAAGATAACAAAGGAGGGGAAAAACCCTTATTATTTTGTAATCCACAGGGAAATGGGCATTTTTATACTTTTCTACAAAATCAGGAAGGACTCTGGTAAAATTCTTGAGACTAGATTTGAAATGCAGGGTTCTTGATTAGAGTTAGGGTCACACTCCTTACATGAACAATGGAGGCGTGTGCCCCCAGACTCAGGGCACAGGTGCGCTTTTCTGTTGACACATTGAAGAGGAGATGGGTGCCTGTGGGTGGTTGAAAGACTTACCGTTTACAATGAGCCCACCATCCTGCTCTCCACATGCCATGGGCTGTCTCTGACCTCACACTAGTGCTTGTTATTCTCACTTCGTAGCTGAGAAGTCTAAGGGGACAGACCATCCAAGTAGCCTATTTAAAGTTGCACCATGAGCAAGTGGAGAGGCTGATTCTATGCTGTAAGCAGTTTCCAACAATAAAAGCTATAGGTTGGTGGATAGGAGGACCCATGGCTTTCTTGCAGAAAAATTATCAAATTTAAAGAACACTTAAGGTGGATAATTACTGACTAAATCCTTACAACAGTAAGAACTTGTTTTCTACATAAAGCCCTTTCTTTGCAATGGTAAAAACGAAAGTAAAGATACAGACTCAGTTTTTCCAGCATGTTGATCCAAATCGACTTCCTTTTTCTTGTTATAGGGATTTTATCCTCTCTTATGATAAGAAGCATTTCTTGATGTTGGCAGCTTGCTGTATTTCTCAACAATTTCACTTCACAGATCTCCTTATTTGGATCCATCAGGTGGGAGGACAAAAATCTGAGGACCAGCTCCAGGAGAAACACAGTATGGAATTGATAATGAAGCAAGCTGAGTTTCTGTGGCCTGCGCTCTCCAGAAGCAACTTGCTGATTCTTTGGCATTCACAGTCAGCATGAATCCCGGAGAGAGCTCATGATGAGGGACGTTCTAATTTTCTTTTTTTTCTTTTTTTTTTTGTAGAGACGAGTCTCACTTTATCGCCCTGGGTAGAGTGCCGTGGCGTCACACTGCTCACAGCAACCTCCAGCTCTTGGGCTTAAGCGATTCTCTTGCCTCAGCCTCCCTAGTAGCTGGGACTACAGGTGCCCGCCACAGCGCCCGGCTA
>CAUYON010141234.1:0-12961 GCA_963573935.1 Arctocebus calabarensis
GAAAATGGAGTAAGAAGTCAGGACTCATTCTTTTAAGCCATTTAGCAGAGGGTTGAGTCCAAAGGTCCATTCTGAGTTAGCTGTTTAGGAACTTGAGGCACGTTCAACCCCTAGGAATAAAGTGTAACAATGATATATATCGGATGACATGTTTTCTAGGTTCAAATTTTAGGTACTGCTTCTCCATAGTGGTTGCAGGCAGTCCTCCAAACATGGAGGACCACAGCTGAAGCACAGGAGGAGGTGGGCGTGACTGGGATAGGAAACTGGGTTTACCTAGAGCAGGTTGGTTCTTTGCATAAGCACAAAAAGGAACTGCACCACCGTGAACAGTCAGTGGTAACCTGAAGGAGAGGACTGAATTAGGAGTTTGGGATCTGAGTCATGAAGAAAACTCTACGAAAGAGCAGGAAACGAATGAAAGACATGATGACTGTCATCAAATTGGCATAGAGAGGGAAAATCAACTGGGGATTATTGAGTATGCAGTGAAATTAATAGTGAAGGAAAAGGAAACATAAGTGAAAGTTACCATGAGCTTCTTCCTTGTCATAACAAACTTATAAATACATTAACAACAGATTTAGTGATCTTAATTATGGAACGAGAGCAAATGAAGCAGTTGCATGTCTTCTGAGGTCCAATTTTGCCAACCTCTTCCCCACTTAATTTTAAATGAGCCAGGTGATCAATTAGCACATTCCCTACCTGGAGGTAGGGAATAGATTTTGTTGAATATCTATTACACAGCAGGCAGCACACAAAATCTTAAAAAATACATCTGTTTACTATTTCTGTTCTCGGGAAGATGTTCTCAAGCAGACATGATTATCTATGTTTTAACAGAAGAGAAAACTGAAGCCCAGAGAAGTTGCAAGCCTTGATAGAGGACACATGACAAAGGAAGTGTAGAAGTGGAGCTAGAAGCCAGTTCTACCAGGTCTTTGGTTATGGTCACTGCTTTACATATAATGCTTGTATTAATATAACTGATTATTGTATTGTCTGGTTGATATTTTGAGCATTTTATAAAGGCATTTATAGTAGAATAAAAATTTCTTACCTGAACTCGGATTAAAAAGGTAAAATAAGGAAAGGTGAAATACAGAAATGTTGAGATGTATTGATTTTGGCAGCACAGTAAAATGTGTATCCCTCTCTCATTCTCCTGTTTATACTTCATTCTCTTTTCATTTCTAATTTATACCTCACCAGTTTCTGAGAAAGGATTGATAGAAGCTGTTGGCTGACTCCCCAGAAATTCAGAATGTAATACAATTATTTTCAAATTTCTAGCTAAATAGATTGCTTGCCTTCAGATTGTAAAGAGCAATCAGTATTGATAAGTAAAAAAATTCACAGAGGTGACACATTTTTGTGATTTATATGTGTGGAACTATATTAGATGCATTTTTATAAGTTGCTTTTTTGTTAAAAGTACAATGACTTGGGATTCATACATGTTGCTTTGTTTAGCTGTAGGGTTTTTTTTTTTTTTTTTTTGCAGTTTTTGGCTTCGGCTGGGTTTGAACCCAGTATCTCTGGTGTGTGTGGCCGGCACCCTACTCTTGAGCCACAGGTGCTGCTATGTGTAGCTATAGTTTTAACATTGTTCGTGTTTTGTGTGAAGTTCCATTGTACCTGTAAACCACAGCTTGTTTTTCCTTGGTGTTATTGATAGACATTTGGGTTGACAATGCTGGTATGAATGTCCGTTAGTAAGTACTGTGGTATACATGATGCAAATGTTTCTGTAGGGGCCATATATTCCTAGGAGTGCAATTGCTGGGTCACAGTGTAAGTGCTCCAACTTTATTAGATAATGTCAGAGGGCTTTTCCAATGTTGTCCTAATTTACACCCTCAACAGCCATGGAAAAGTTTTTTATTTGCTTTGCAACCACATCCTACCCTTGATGATGTCACTTTTTAACTCAGTTGTTAATCTGGTAGCTCCTAGTAGCTTTAATTTGTATACTCTTGAGTTCTCATTAGTTTTAGTTATTTACATGTTCACTTTTATCACTCTTTAGTAACTTTGTCCATTTTCCACAGGGTTATTTGTCTTTTTGTCATTGGTTTGGGCAATTATCTTTTTTTAAACATATGCTCTGGGTACAAATCATTGGATAGTAATTTGTGATGCAAATGTTCCCTTTCTGTTTATGATTTATCTTTTCACTTTTTGATGAATTTTCTGGTAAACACAAATATTTGATTTTAACGCAGTCAAATTTATCTTTCTTTTTTTCTTATAGCGCCTTCCTTAAGATACCCTCCTACCCTGAGGTTTTAAAGATATTTTCCAGTATTTTCTTCAAAAACATTTCATTCTTATGTATTTTGTGTATTTTTAGAAATATATAATGTATTTTACGAATTCAGATTTTTTGGGGTTGTAATCCAAATATTCTCTACCAAATTGGGCTGATAACTCTGCAATATATCAAGTTTCCTTACTTGTATAACCAAAAAGTCACTCTCCATTCTAGATTGGTTTTGATAATATTTTATTTTATGGTTGTGATTAAACCTGTTAAATTTTGCCTAAAGTGCATTAATCTAGACCTGTTGAGCAGGAAGCAGGAAGGGTATGAAAGTAAGAAATTTGATGTAGGTAGACCAGTGAGGAGTTTAAGAAATTAGGCTCTGAATCATGATAGTAGCATAGTACTGAAGGGGACAAAAATGCAGGGAACTTTGCAGGGGAAGAACTGACTGCATTTAATGAATAATTGAGTGTGGAAAGAAAAGTCAGTTGTAGTCAGCCTCAAGCTTGACTAGAAATTTTAAGCTTAGAAAACTCTGGGTATAGAAAAAGAATATTTCAAGTTAAAATTTATTGAAATTGATGGGGCTATAGGACAGCGAGGTAGAGATTTAGGTAGCATTTGTAAATAGTTGATAAGTTAATCTGTTGAAGGACATTTTTATAAACTTTGTTTGTTTCTTTATCGTTATTGTTTTATAATAATCCATTACCCATTATGGACACAAATCCTTTTCCCAGGAATATCTTCTTCTAGTTTGTGTCTTTTTTTTATGTGTTTTTAATATTTTTTTCATGTCTTTTATGGAACTGAAGTTTTTATTTTTTATATAGTCAATTTTATTAATAATTACTTGTACTTGTGCAATTTAAGAAATTTTCCATAGTGAGGTCATAAAGTATTTTTCCTATGTAGTAGTCTAATTATAGTTTTTGCAGTCACATATCGATAAAGTATAAAAATTGATGAATTTATTTCTAGAAAACATTCTAAAAGAGGCAGGTCTGCTTCCAAACAGCAGGGAGATTCTGATCTGTCCGTTAACACTATGTTTCTGTTGGTAACACTTGAAGTGGCTACTGAAAGCTGTCCCCAAAGTAGCTAGATCCAAAAGGGTTTCTAGCTTCAGAAAAGGTCTATCGAATAGTATATTTAAAGTGAAAAGTAGCCAACATTCAGGTAGGTGGTATATGAGGGAAATACTGGTTTGACACCAAGCAAATTTTAAATTGGAGAAATGAAATTGTTCTTTGAGATTTAAACCATAGAATTATTATAATATATATTGAATGGGCCAGATATAAAAGATTACCAAAAAGACAGAAAACTCACAATAAAGCAAGACATCATGGTAGCCTAACTGATGATTGTGTGCAGTGTGTGTGTGTGTGGGCACATGTATATTTTCATATATACAAAGTGAGTCACTCCAATTTTCTCATTTGAAAAATTCAAATATTGCTGAAGTATACTTTATAGAGCTATTGTAAGGATGAAATGGAATGATGTGTGATGTAATGTATTTAGTACAGCACCCATGAGCTATACTAATAGCTCAGTAAATACTCACTGTGATTAGAGGGGATGGAAAAAGAAGAAGTAAGTTGAAGAGTGTGCAAGATATGCTATCCATTTCTTGTCTTTTCTGCACAGTGCATTGTCTGCCCAGGAATTGCTCCACAGGCTTCCCCCTTAGAAATTTTCCTGCCCACACCACACCTACAGCTTAATGATAGGATTTGGGTACCCTCAAATCTAAATTGGGAAAATCAATCCTGTATAGGTTTTTCTTTGATTAGATTTATTCTCCAATGTACCTGCTTTTACTTATTTTCAGAGTCGTCAGTTTCTTTGTATTCCATTGCAGGAGTTTCAGTTATAATTAGATGTAGAATTAGGATGTAGTGGGCTAACACCATCTGAAATGGATCCAGAGACCTCTTAGTTATCTATTGAGATATCACATTCCTGTGGAATGTAATAAATTCCATGAGACACCATGATAAGGAGCCCTAATCTATTAGAGTTACTCATTTGATTTATTTATTCACTAAATACTTGAATGTCTACTATGTTCTACACTTTGAATAGTGTGCTGGAATACATATCTAAATAAGGCACCAGTTCTCACTGGTGCATCTGACAGATAAACCAGTAACTGAAGTACAGCATTAGTGCTACAGTGGATCTTGGATTTTTGTTGTTGTTGTTAAAAAGTCTAAGTAGGGAATTTTTCCTCTAGAGGCTAACCACTTTAGAACAAAGTAAATCATCAACTTACTGGGTTACTTGAGAGGGATATATAATTTAGATTCATCCTTCCAATCTCTTCTGCTGCCATTACCCCTCGTTTTCAAGAACTTTTCTCTTCTCTAAGGATTGCTACTTTGATAATAATCAGAAATAAATTGTCCTTTTTTTTGTCTCGCTGTTTCACCCAGGATAGAGTCCAGTGGCATCATCATAGCTCACTGCAGCCTCAAATTCCTAGACTCAAGCAATCTTCCCGTCTCAGCCTTCCAAACGGTGGACTACCAACATGTGCCACCACACTCAGCTAATTTTTCCTTTTTTTAGTAGAGACAGGGTTTCACTCTTACTGAGGGTGGTTTTGAACTCCTGAGCTCAAGGAATCCTCTAGCCTCAGCCTCCTAGAGAGGTAGAATTGCAGGCATGAGCCACCCTACCCAGCCAAAAAGTACATTTTCCTTTTCACCTTTAAGCTAATGGTAAGCTATAGTCTTGAGTTCTTTTTTATTTTCCCTTCAGGACTCCAAGTCACCCTTTGTTTCATTTCCTATCACTACTTAATGAACTATTCCTAACACTTAGTGTTTTAAAATAGAAAACATCCATTAGCTCACATTTTCTGTGACTGAGGTTGCTAGAGGCCTCTGGTTCCAGGTCTCTTGTGAGGTTGCAATTAAGCTATGGTATGGGGCTACAGTCTCATCTGAGTCTTCACTGGGGAAGCATATACAAGGAAGCTTACTCACTCACTCATTGGCAGGATTCAGTTTCTCTCAGGATGCCGGCCTGAGTATGTCCATTCTTTGTTGGCTGTTGGGCTCCCTAGTTCCTAGCTATAGGAACCTTTCAAAGTAGCAAGGGTGAGAGTGAGAGTGTGAGAGAGTGAGGGCAAGCATGCAGGATGGAAGCTACTATTTATGGTACCCTATCTCAGAAGTGTGATGCCATCACTTTTGCCATATTCTGTTAGAAGCAAGTCACCGGGTCCACCCCACAACTAAGGGAAAGGGAAAATAAACCTGAACTGCATGGAGCAATGCATTTTTACTGACTTTAAACAGAACTTCTCTGTTTTATGTCATAGGCTTGCCCTTTGTACGTCGGCTGAAAGCATCTTAAACTCCATAGACATTAATCTCTGACCCACTAATTTTACTTATCTTAGCTATGAACTAGTTTTTGTTCAATATTCCAGATTTCGTTGAAACATATCCTGCTTTAAAAACATCCTTCAGGAAGTCATGATACAAATTTATATGTTAACAAAAATAACCATCGTCCTAAAGCAGTCACTAGTCTCTCTCTACTGTGCTGTTTTTCAAAAAGTATATAAAATATTTAAGACTCCATATTTATATTTGATTAAGATATGCCTTCTCTGCCTCTTGTTTGGTTCTCATTCTAATTTCCCAATTAGTGTTGGGGTAGGGGGATATTTTCTCATAGTGGAAAATCTTTTATTACTGAGAAAACTTTGGGAATAATTTTTTAGGACATAAGAGTATTTCTTGGAGAACTCTATGACTTCAACGTCATATAATTACTTCTGTGTTAATACATAGCTAAAGAGTACTCATCAAAAATCACAGCAAAGGCACTGCTATGATGGAAAACAAATATATTCAATTTTTATTATGTGATCAGTACCAGTAGGACTATCTCTAATAGAAGAAGACTTGCAATTGTAACATTTTAGGGTTGTATGAATTAGAATGGGAATACCACTTATAATCTATTTATTGGATATGGGCCCAATTCAGACTGTAATGGATTAAATATTTCTTATATCCCACAAAATATTTTTTTAACAATTTAATTTTTTTCTCTCAAATTCTTAAAAGTTCTTTTTTTAACAAGACTACATGTGAATGTCCTTTTTTAATGTGTTCAGGCAGTAATTTACTTATTAAAGCTAATTGAACATAATTGTCCATATTATCTTCACAGTGTAATAGAAGCACATGGCACTCATGCTGAGAGCCATGTGAGATAAGGGTATAAACACTTTGTGCAGAGGGGTTTCAAAGTTCAAAAACAGACTCTAGGGTAGGAAAATTGAAATAAGATTGCTAGGACATAGATTATACAGAAGTACAATGATTAGTCTCATTCAACCGTGAAGTATGTGTTTTGTTACCCAAAATTTTATTCATTAAACACAATATATTGACTATCTCAGTGCGTCAGTACTGAGTTGAGCACTATTCTTCCTTCAGAGTTCATAGCATTATAGAGAAGACAGGAGTCGATTCTAGAAATTCTCCTTTTTTCACCTGCTTCTATTCTCTCTACTAAGGCTCAGCTTGTAGGAAGCCTTCTTCAGGAAGTCTTTCAGTTACTTTCTGCTCACAGAGTTCTTTCTTTCCTTTAATACTATTATGTCAAGGTCGTATGGTGGAGAGCAATGGTTCTCAAACAAAAACAGATATCAGAACCCTGGTGAGGAGGGTTCTCTTGTTAAAGCAGATTCCTGGCCTCCACCCTTGAAGTGTCTTTTCAGAAGGTTTGAATGGGACTTAAGAATGTGCATCTCTAGCTAGGTCCTAGGTGAAGCCAATGCTGTTTGCCTCAGGACCACAATTTGAGAACCACTGCTGTATAGAAGCATAGAAGTCTAGCCTTGGGGCCAGACAGATCTGTATCTGTATCCCAGCTCCTCTGCTTACAAGCTATATGACATCGAAGAAGTTATTTTACCTCTCTGGTAAAAAAGCAACAACAATAACTATCTCAATTTAGTTTATTAGTTCTAAATAAAAGAAGACATACAAATGTTGTAAAATACTAATACTGGTATTATTGTTATTATAGGTAAATGCAACAACTGACAGTTATTGTTGTTGAAAAATAAAAAGTTAGAGTAGTCATGTGACATATAAAGAAAGTAGAGATTTGTTGATATTCATAGGTCAAACCCCAAGACAATAAGTAGACATCACTTCCAAGACTGAAATGTGAGCAAGCTAATGGAGAAAGGGAGCAATTGTTTATCATGCAAGGGTTGCCTGGATCCACTTAGGGGTACATATCAAATGTCACTTCATCATTACCAAGAAAACTGGATTTTGTTTATGTTAGCATCTCATACAGGGTATCACTTTTGTGCAGTTTCACTCAAAGCTTCTCAGAAGATTAGCTCTACCTAATGTTCAATTCATCATGTCTGTCTTTAGCATGGATGACAATATCTGTTTCAGTCTGCTGAGGTCAAAATACCAGGGTCATTTATACTTGATGATATCCATGGAATGAGTCACAGCAATGTTGTGCAGAGATGGCGGGGAGCTGCTTTCTTCACAAGAGTGCATTGAGAATGGCAAAGAGACCTTTGCATGCACCATCTCTGAGGCATTTTCATCTATAGTTCTTGGCTGGGCTTAGCTAAATGTTTGTGCTTCGGAGTCTGTCTCAAGATGGAAGGAGCAGAAGCTAAATAGGAAGCTACTTTCATGACTATGGCAAAGGTACAAAGGAACAAGCAGAAACATGCAGGGAATATTGAGCCCTAGGCTTGGAACAAGCATACCACCATTCCGCATTCTAGTGACTAAAGCAAGTTATATGAGATGGAAAAATGCAATAGGCCCCTATGCTGCCATCAATGCAATCAATTTACTGCCCCAATTTAACAAAACTAAGAATCAACATGAAGAAAATTATAAAATTTTCAATATAAAATCAAGGTGTTTCTAAACTGAAAAGCATACCATATTCTTGGGTAAGAGTCCATCACAAAAAGCTAATTATCTCAAATCAATTTATATATTTTATGCAATTCCAATTAGAGTACCAACTTCGATGTGCTTTTTCAAAGGAGATACAATGACTTAAAAATTAAACTAGAAGAAAGTTACTTACAAATATCCAAGAAATATTCAGGAATCTACAAGAAGAATAACCAGGGGAACATTCCAGATCTCATAATATAGTATGAAGTCACTGTAGCCCAAGTAATATGGAACTTGCATAGGAGTGGACAAAGAGTTCATGAAAACATAGACCAGGAAAGATGGAAGTTAGCATATGACTAGATCATTTCAATTCAGAGGTAATTGGTACTGGCACAATTGATTGTCTATCTAGAAGGAAATAAAAATGGATTATTACATCTTGCATATTCAAAAGTAAATTTCAGTTTAAAACTTAAATATAAAAATTAAATGATAAGCATTTTAGAAAAACATCCATGAAATACTGTATACAGTCTAGGGAAAGAAAGGCCTTAATAAAAAAAATCCCAGAAGCTATTTTTTAAAATTTGTATATCCGACAATATAAGTACCAAACTTTTGTATGCCTACAATCATTAGATTTGTGGAAAATATTTGCAAGGAAGGTGATGGAACTATTAAGGGTTCATAACTAAAATATACCCAGAATTCTTACAATCTGACAAATAATCAAAGCAACTCAACAGAAAAACACAACAAATAACTAGGCAGTTCACAACAAAGCAAATCCAAATAGTCAATAAATATATTTAAAGATGCTGTAATGTCCAGATGAGGTGTCTCATGCCTGTATCCTCTCACTCTGGAGGATGAGATGGGTGGATTTCTGGAGTTTAGGAGTTGGAGACCCTCCTGAGCAAGAGTGAGACCCTGTCTCTACTAAAAATAGAAAAGCTAGCTGGGCATTATGGCAGACTCCTATGGTCCCAGATACTCAAGAGGCTGAGGCTAGAGGATTGCTGGAGCCCAAGTGTTTGAGGTTGCTGCCAGGTTTGACACCACGGCACTCTACCTAGCCCTACTGAATGAGATTCTGCTAAAAAAAAAAATGCTGTGATGTACTAGCAGCCCACCTCTTTGGTGCCCAATGACACTTTTTTCTTCCTATTTAAATAAGCCTTTCACCTTCTTGTCAAAGTCCAAGATCAATGTTTATCTTCCTCCATCAGGTCTCCTTGTGTTTTAAACGACATATATACCTAAACACCAGTTAGTGTTTCCTGGCATAATCTTATGCAATGATTAAGAAGCAGGAAAATAAAACTTCAGATAAGCTTCCATTTAGGGCAAAGGGAAAACCCTCTGGCTGTTACTGGTCCACAGCAAGAAACAAACCCTGATGGTCAGGAGTGGCTAGATCTCTGTGATGTCAAGGAAGTTGCTGTCCACCTAGCAGACTCTGTTTCTGTTTTCTGGGACATCTCTCTTGTTGGCTCTATTCTACAGGCTCTGGTAGTTCCCAGGCTGGGTGTAGGGGATGCTCCTTTTCTGATAAATTTTGTAAGCATGGGTGTAGGAGTAGGAAAACAGCCTGTTACATGGCAGGAATGATGCCATCTTGAAGTGAAACCATCATCATGGCTGATGTTTGACTCTTGCATACCAAAGTGTTCTTGTACACCGCAAGGTCTTTTGGTACATTGTATAGATAACCCCTAACAAAGATGCTTATCTAACCCTTTCCGTGGTCACGAGTTTCAGCAAGAAAGTCTGAAACGTGACTGGCTGCACATGTCTTTACCCTAAACGCTTGCTATATAAAGGGTACTTTCTGGAGGGCTGGTGGGCAGATGGACCCACTGTTTTGTGGCCAAGACATTGCATCCTTTGTAAGTCTCTATCATATATTTTATTTCTGAGAAACTGCATTTGTCAGCCTCTTTCCTCAGCCTTTCAGCTCCTGTGGCCTTTGGGGGTAGGTTTGCATAGACCTGTGCACCATGGAACAACAGGTGAGATCAGATGCCCAGTTTAACTGATTGCTTCAGGTTGGAGTGAACTGGGCACTTGTGGCTTTAGGGAGTGATTCATGGAACCAGGTCCAATGTGAAGGTGGGTATGGGGATGTGGGGAGGAGAGGAGAGTGGGCCTAGAAGGGCTGGGAATATATAGGTTGGTCTTTTCTGTATCTCCATCTTTCAGAAAATGTAACCTTCAAACTTGTGAGTTATTTTTACCTTGTCCCTGCACTGAGGGACGACCCAGATCCCATGTAGTTCTTGTAAATTCAGAAGAAATGAAGAGCCAGAGCCTCTGTGAGCTTGGTAGTCTGACTGGGGCTCAGGAACTGTGGTGGCTTCATCATGGCAGGCACAGTGGCTACTATGCTGGAGTCTCATCCTCAATTCTGGGAGAGCTGAGTCTGCCACAGTGTTGGGAGATGCTGCCACCAGCATGACAAGTTTGGGTGCCAATGGCTCACTGTCTCATGTTGGGGAGGCACCGAGGGGCTTGAGCTGACCCAGTTCCATCAACCACCACTCACTGAGTGGGCTGGGTCTTACACACTTTCCATACATCTCATGCATATGCACATTTTTACTTGGCTGTCATCATAGGGCACATGCTCTTTAATATTTGCATGTATGGTATTTGTATAAAATTGTGCAGGGTCTTATGTTTTATGTCTGTTAATTTTTATTTTCTTGATGTTATTGAGCAGTTGCTGAGATGGATAATAGACAGGAAGCCAGAAAGTCAATGCTTTGGACAGGAGAAGAGAGTGTGAAGAGCAAACCTTTTTATTAGAACTTGCCAAGTGCCAAGAATTGTGTTAAATGGGGTAAATACATTATTGGCTCTCAGCCTTGGGCATGTATGAGACTGAACTGAGAGCTTGGTATAAATATAAAGTGCAGACATTCATGTCTTATCCTATTTTCTTGAGCGTCGATAGCCATAAGTTTCCAGATGATTTCAATACACATCTAGAGTTTGAGCATAGTGCTCCAACTCATGACCTCAGTGAGAGATATCATGTTCCCCTTCACAGAAACCCTAGGGTGCATGCAAGTTAGGTCTTGGTTTCAAATAAAGCTAGAAGAGAGGAAGGGGCTTAAAAAGTCATTTCTTCCTGAGTAAGTTGGGAATTTAGAAGTTTGAAGATATTAATTAAATGTTACTTTGACATTATTCTTGTCCACAGTCTGGTGAGAATTGATAGTATTACAGGTAGGCATAAAAAGAGTATTGCATGTTAAACAACAAAGAAACATACAGAAATTCTCAAGGTTAGTTTGCCATCTTACATTCTTAGCTCATTTATCATTAAACATTTAAAAATCATATGTGCATAATTAAAAAATATAAAAATGTTCTTCTCTTAATATTAGTTGTTTCTAATGCATCCTGGAGACCAGCATGGGAGTGTTTATGTATTTTAAAAAGTATAGAAGTCATTCTAAGTCGTGTTGGCCCAACCTCAGCTTCATAAAACTCTTCATGATCTGGCTCTGCCTCCTCCTTCAGCTTCTGTCATCTCCCCTGACCATCTTTCCCTCACTGGGTTTGTCCTCTCTGAGGGTCTTGCTTTGCATGGTTTCTCTGCCTGAAACACCCTCTCCCCCAATTGAAGGTTTCAGGTCTAAACTCCCCCCAGTTGGAGGTTTTAGGTCTTAGCTCACTCCCTGTTTGTAATTTTTATTGACAATTGGTCTCCTTTTATCTTTATACTATTGATCACTTTTTGAAAGTATCTCACTTACCTGTTTTCTTGTTTACTGTCTTTCTTTTCTATGAGAAATAATGACTCTCTAACTCCATGAGAATAAGGACCTTGTCTTAACCGCTCTGTTTCTGTGATATTTTGAAGGTAGATGTACCTGGAACATAATAGGGCACCTGGTGAATGAATGAATATACCTTTATAAGGACACACACACACTTTTAAGAATTTACACCAATGAGATCATGCTGTTCTTTTTTAAAGAAAAAAAAAAGTATGTTTTTCTCTGACTCTCTCAGAAAAATACCACAGGTCTCCTTAGTTTTTTCCAATGACTTTCTTTATTGATGTGAATATTTTTGTTGATTCCCGGAGAATGCCACTTAAGAAGTACAGTGATGAATATGCTGATAATAGTACCTTGGAGTCGTTTTGTTACTCTGTCAGTTTAAAAATCTAAATATTTCAGATGTATAAATATTTGAGCAATATTTTATCAGAATGGTCATCTCTGTTCTAAGAGACTTGTTAATCTCCTGCCTTCAGGTTCTGAGGAACACAAACGACACTGGTGGAGAAAAAGTTTCCGAAACAATCATGGCAGGAATTGTTCATCTTTCAATTAGAGGAGAGGAGGAAGGAGGGGGGCGGTTTGCTGAGTGTGATTAAGCTGATGCACAGATCATAGATCAGTGTTTCTCCCTGACACACTCCAGATTTATCAGTGCTTATTTTAAAAGCATTCACGTAAACCTAAGCCTTCCACCTGCTGCTCCCAAGTCCAGTCTACATTTTGGCAGACTCGGGGACAGCCTCAAGTTACAGAAGTGAGAACAATGACCAGCTTGCTAATGCCTGGCAAGGTGTGCCTTTCCTAGGAGGCAATTTTAGATTGATTTACACAGTCATCTCCAAGAAGAAAGAAGGGCAAGGGAGAATGTGTGTGCAGCTTTTGCACTTTAAATGCACAGTGAATTCTCACACTTTTAATTGTGGCCAAATGAGTACTTTGAACCTTATCAATGTGGTTAGCAAATTCTCTTCCAC
>CAUYON010141236.1:0-14269 GCA_963573935.1 Arctocebus calabarensis
GCAGCTTCCCACCGCAGCAGCACCCGGGAGGTGGTTGCTATGGCCGCAAAGGTGTCCTCTCTAATCGCAGGGCGGCAGCTTCGGAGCCACCGCAGAAGCACCCTGGGTTGCTATGGCCACGGCTCCCAGCCGCTCCCAGCCGCAGAGAAGGCTGGCAGGGCGGGGGCTTTGTGGGGCTGTTGGTGGGAACTTGAACTTCAGTTATTCTCTAGCTGATGTGCCCGGGGGCCCTCTTCGCCAACTTCCACAGCTTCCATAGCTCAAAGTGTCTTTTCTGCCCCCTCAGATTTAGGTTTTTTTAAAGTTCACATTGACAACTGTATTAGCTTGCTAGAATTTTCATAACAAAATACCATAGACTGGGTGGCTTAAACAACAAATTTATTTTCTCACAATCTGGAGTCTAGAAGTCCAAGATCAAGGTGTAGGCAAGAAGGTTTCTTCCTGAAGCCTTGGCTTGCAAACAGCCACCTCTCACTGTGTCCTCACATGGCCTTTTCTGCCTGTGTTTGCATTCCTGAGGCCTCTGTCTGTCCTAATCTCTTCTTATAGAAATACCACTCAGATTGGACTAGGGCCCACCCTAATGGCCTTGATTTAATGGAATCCTTTCTTTAAAGGCTCTGTCATCAAATACAATCACAATCCTAGGTATTGGGAGTTAGGATTCAATATCAATTTGGGGCAGGGGACACAGTTCAGCTCATCACAACTGCAGAGGGGATACCAGATTCCCAGGCATGTTCAGTCAGAACATGACTAAGCCCCTATAGGAAGCTGTGCAGTAAATTAGGCTGGAGAGGAAGGTGGCCTGGAACAGGATGATGATGGAGAGCAATGGAGGGATTCTAGTAACCCAAGAAAGCCTCAAGTCTGGGAGCCCACCTCCAGGATCCCCAACAGGATCCTTACTGGGTACACTGTCTTATTCCCAGTAACTGACACTGGCTCGGAGTAGGAAGGGTGTTATAGGTTGAATTGTGTCTCCTCCAAAAAGATACATTTAAGTCCTAATCCCAGTACTTCAGAATGTGATCTTACTTAGAAATAATCAGGGGTGATGCCTGTGGCTCCTTGGCTAGGGCGCCGGCCCCACATACTGAGGGTGGCAGATTCTAACCCGGCCCCAGCCAAACTGCAACGACAACAACAAAAAATAGCCGGGCGTAGTGGTGTTGTCCTAGCTACTCGGGAGGCTGAGGCAAGAGAATCACTTATACCCAGGAGTTGGAGGTTGCTGTGAGCTGTGAGTTTGATGGTTTGGAAGGTTGAAATCATATTTTGCCACAATTAACCTAGATGGGTCTAGGCGCAACAGCACTCTACGGAGGGCGGCAAAATGAGACTCTGTCTCTAAAAACAAAATGAAACAACACCAAAAACCCACAAATAACCAAATGAGGTCATTAGGCTGAGCCCTCATCCACTATGATTGCTATCTTTATATGTAGTGAAGGAGCTAAGGACATTTAACCACAAAAGATGACTACTTAATATAAAGAATATTTTGAATGAAAGGCCATTCAAGGTCAGAAGGCATTGGAAGAGGCCTTTCCTCTATCTACATAAACCTGTGTAACCTGAGCGGGAATCCAAAGGGGCGAGTGACTTCCTTTTCTGAATACTAACAGACCTGGCCCCAAATCATTTCAGACATAATACCTGTCACTCAGGTTAATTTACACATCAATCTGCCCCCCCCCATTTACACACACCACACCCCCAGCAACCACTTGCTGCACCTACACTTTCTACATTCTTCCTCTTCCTTCTGAACGACACCTAGAAAGGTCTCTGACTTTTTTTCTTATGCGGAGACATTGTGTAATCATTCTGGGATTCTCCCTGTGCGCGTGGTATTTGGAAATAAAACTTTCTCTTATTCATCTGCCGTAATTGTGAGTTGACCTTTCAGGGAACCAACCTAAGGGACGTGAGCCCTACGGTAGTAAACAGGGGGTTGGACGCAGGCAGACACGCACAGCGGAAAGAAGATGGAAAGACACACGGGGGAAGATGGTCCTCTAAGAGCCACGGGAGGCCTGAGGCTGCCACAAGCTGAGAGAGGCCCGCACGGTTCCTGCCCTCCTGGCGTCGGAGGGAGCTGGGCCCTGCTGCCACCGTGATTTCAGACTTCTGGCTCCCAGAACTAGGAGAGAATAAATTTCTGTTGCTCTAAACCATCCAACCTGCGGAGCTTTGTCATGTTAGCCCTAATACTAGCAAACACGCTAGCAAAGTAATCCGCAGGGTCGGCCAGGGCATGGGATTAACTAGGAGCGCCTCCCAGTCAAAGTCTGGTCAGAGTCGGTAGCTGGCCAACCCAGTTCTCTCCCTTTCTTCAGTTGCAGAATCCCTGAGGGGTGTGATCCGTGCTGTTTCTAGAGTTTGCCGGCAGGACTGAGCTCCAGGCTCACGAGTCATGTCTTGATAGTCACTCCTTTTGCCTTCCTTCCCTTCCCCGCCTCCCTTCCCCACTTCCTGCCAGAGTTTCTGTACTTCCCACATAAACAACTTGCACACAAATCTTTGTCTCCGTCCACTTCAGGGAGCAGTCAGCCCGAGGCGGAAGTCCCCAGGGGCACTAGTTCCGGGTGTCCCTGCCAACACTCTCTGGTAGATACACTGCTCGTCATGGAGAAGGCGGTGTCTGGCCAGCCTGGCTCCGGGTGTTTCTGACAATCTCTCATGAGATGCGGTGGTGCCGTGCATAAAACGGTTCATCTGTCTAAGGAGGCTAAAGAAAGAAATCCTCTCGTTTTACCCTCCACTTTCCCTTTCCCCATCGCAGTGCAACAGCCTACTCAAAAGTTGGGGAGGGAAAGATATGCCAGTTACCACCCAGGTAAGGAAAATGTGAAAGCAGCAAAGCATGTTCATTCATGCTTCTTAAGCCAGGTCACACTGTGCTCAGAACAAATTGTACAAGACAGAGTGAGAGATAAGTTGTAGCCTATTTCTCTTTAATTACTAGTAGGGGTAAGGTTGGGAATAGAAAGTTGATAGGGCCGAGTGTAGGGACCCACCCAAATAGAACCATCCCACCCAGGGAGGAATGAGTGCGTGAATGTCCTGAGCAGGAAGGGTTGAAGGGGCCAGTCTTTAGCTCTCTGAAGTCTTACATTCCCATCCACTTTAACCCATGTGCTGACGTCTTTTTCGGACTCAGCCCGATAGCACCTGAGTGAAATAAAAACCACGTTGCCCACACGGAACCTGGACTCTGAGTCCTTTCATTCACGTCTCGGAATAATGGCTCATTTTTGGTCCTGAGAACCTGGGATGGGGAGAAGCCCCCTTGAGGGGGCTGAGATACACTCCATCAGACCCACTCCCAGCTAGATGGATTCTTGTTCTGACGAGACAAAGGCAAACAGGGGAATTTATCCATTTAACAGTGAGGTGAGCATTTGTCTAGAACTCCTGTCTGAGCCTTTTAAACTTCTCTTCTCTTTCCCCACTCCAACGCCTCTCTCCCTCTTCCTCCATTTCTAGGCCTTTTAAGCATTCATCTATAACCCCTCTCTGAGCTGTTTTAACTTCTTTTCCCTTTCTCTCCACTCTGAGCCAAAAATTCCAGTAAGTCTGTGTCTCCTAAATATGGCGTCCATCATGGGCTAACCCTGGCGAGTCAGACTTGCTCGTCCAGTGCCTCATGTGTGGGGACACCCTCTCATGGCCTTGGACAATCTTTTCGGGCTGGTTAAAGGTCTTTCAGGGAGGCATGGTAACCTCCCCAGCCCCAGCCTAAGCCACTTCCTTCCTCTCCCCCTGGTAAGTTCCTCTTTCATTCTCACTTTAACCTCAATATTTTCTACCTCCAGTTTCCAGTATGGGGACCGCTCAGTCATGGATTTCCCCTTCTTCACCTTTAAGCCACCTCTTAACTCACTTCAAGCCTTTACACCTCTATCCTGACCCTAAACCTAAATGCCTCACCTTTCTCTGTAATACAGCTTGACCTATGTACAAACTAGACAATGGCTCACAATGGCCTGAAAATAGTACCCTTGACCTTTCAATTCTCACTGACCTCAACAATTACTGTTGGAGATTGGGCAAATGGTCAGAAATCCCCTACATCCAAGCCTTCCTCCTCCTCTGAAACATTCCTTCTTTATGTTTGTCTTGTGAACCTTCTCAATTCTCCTTGCACAGGCCAAACCAGACCTCCCCGACCCCCGTGAATCTCCATTGTCTTCCTTTGACCCAGCAGACAACCCCTTCTCCCCTCTCGACCCCCCTTTAGCATCCTCCTTACCCACAGAATTTCATCCCTTCTCTCCATCACCTCCCACCCGCCTTCCGCTGCACATGGATGAGAATGAAAAGATGGCGTCCCTGAGTGGCGGGAAAGGAAAGATGGCAGACCCGGGGGGAGAAGGAAACATAGCAGACCCAATTTTCCCACCTAATACTAGATCTGGCCACATCTTCATACCTTTTACTTCCAGACCACTATAACCTCTATACCCACTCTGAGAAGTTGTGGGAACAGAAAGTATCGTCAGGGTTCATGTCCTCTTTTCTCCCTCGGATCTGTCCCATGTAAGTCAGAAACTAGGTTTGTTCTCCACAGAAAATGCTCTCAAGAATTCAGATATCTAACCCAATCATACAATCTGACCTGGAGAGCAGGTCTGAATCCAGGCCCAGATTCACACTGAACATCTACGGAGGACAGACCAAACCCGGCTGGAGGGCACTAGGACTGTCCCCTGGGAAGATACCAGTTGGAATTACTGAACTAACATTCCTAAGACCTGCCTCTGTAACCACATGGTCCAGTGTCTCTTACAGGGACTAAGAAAGCAGCCCATAAGGCCATGAATTATGACAAATTAAAGGAAATAACTCAGAAACAAAGATTTAGAGACAGTCCTCATTACTTTGGTCAGGCACTTCAGGCCAACGTCCAGCAGTTAACTTTACCAAAAACTTCCACAGTTCTTTAGTAGGAACTTAACTTAGCTTCTATTATGCAGCTCTGCTCCGACTTGCCTCCCAGCAAGACCCCATTCACTTCCTCTCCTTCCTCACCACCAGAGTGTCCCCCTTCAAAGCCCAGTCAACCTCCCTCCGTCCAATACCTCAGCATTCTCTTACAGGACGAGAAAACCTCATTCCTCCTGGCTACTCTGGAGGCATCTCAAGATGCCTGACTACTCTTACACGTTCAAAGCTGGGATGACCTCTTGGAAGCCTTTAAAAATCGGTGGCTACGAGGTCGCTTCCAAGACCTTCCCTCGGAGGAAACCCAACTTTTCCTCTTCCTGCCCCTCTTCCTTATGGCTCTCCTGCCCCTTCTCCCCTCCATGTCCACCCTGACTGAATGCACAGGTTGTCTTACTACCCGATCCTCGTGTATGGGTGACAACCTTAACCAACCCAAATTCCCACCTCAACTGCACTGGATTCCTACCTCACACCCCCTCTTTTCTAGCTACACTTACAGGCCAGCCCACTGGTACAAGGTTGCCAAAGCCTCCGAATTTTCTATGGAGGAACCAGGTACTGGACAGGCAAAATAACAGGCACTGGATGCCCTGGAGGTGGATTCGGGACTACTGTCTGCAGGACATACCTCACACGTGTAGGATTATCAGATGGAGGAGGAGTTCAGGACATAGTACGTCATCAAGAAAGAAGACAAATCATAAAAAACTCTCTTCCAGTATAACCCCTCCACCCTATAAAGGATTAGTCAGACCTCTCTGTCCTGCAAGACCTACCCCTGGCTCCACTCCCTTACCCCCTGGCTCCACTCCCTTACCCCCTGGCTCCACCCCCTTACCCCTGGCTCCACTCCCTTACCCCCTGGCTCCACCCCCTTACCCCTGGCTCCACCCCTTACCCCCTGGCTCCACCCCCTTACTCCCTGGCTTCACTCCCTTACCCCCTTCCTCCACCCCCTTACCCCCTTCCTCCACTCCTCCTTCTCAGCTGCCCTGAACTCTTCCTCTGTCCCCTCAGGATGTTGGATGTGCCTTTCCCAGTGCCAAGATCTTTTCACTCCCATGCCTGTACCTGACCCATGTAATGCTTCCATTCCAGCAGAAAATAGCACAACTCGTTTGGCCCCATAACTCTGGACTTTCCACCCCTAGATTCTCCCAATTTAACCTGCTTCAATCTCACCTCTACTGGAGACTCTGTAGGCTTTTTAAAACCTGATCTCTGTTCTCTCAACTCAATTTTTCCCTTATCTGATTCCTCCTGTGCCCCTCCGGGAATACTTTTCCTCTGTGGCTGCTCCATCTATTGGTGCCTGCACACTAACCACTCCGGTCTTTGCACTTGAGTTTTCCTCACCCCCCAAGTCTCTTTTGTGAATGACTCCTCCCTAACTCAGGCCCTGATGCATCCCCTTACTTCCAGACAAAAAAGAGGTGTCTTCCTCCTTGTACTCTTCAGAATGGGGACAGTGGCTGGAACTGACACAGCCATTGCAGGCATTAGGACATCAACCCACTTTTACCACCAACTCTCCCTAGAACTTAACAAAGACAAGGAAAGAGTAGCAGATTCTTTAGTCACCCTACAATCACAAATTAACTTTTTTTTTTGTAGTTTTTGGCCGGGGCTGGGTTTGAACCCGCCACCTCCGGCATATGGGGCTGGCGCTCTACTCCTTTGAGCCACACAGGCGCTGCCCCCAAATTAACTTTTTAGCTGCAGTAGTCTTCCAAAATCGCCAAGCCTTAGATTTAAATACATTAGAAAAAGGAAGCACCTGCATTTGGGGGTGGGGGGCTCAGGGAGAATGTTGTTTCTTTGCAAACCAGTCAGGAATAATCATGGACAAAGTAAAAGAACTCTGAGAAAGAATCAAACAGAGACAGATAGATCTTGAATCATCTAATCCCCAGTCCTTATTTGATTCCTGGCCTCCTTGGTTATTTCCTTTTTTTTTTTTTTTTTTTAAACCATGAACCATTTTTATGACATTCCTTTGGACAAAACGCCTGTCCCTGAGCAGAGCTTAGCTCAAACCCACAGCAGCTGCCAAGGGACTCAACTGCCCTTGCCTATCCTCCGAGCAGTGTTCCTGGGCAGGACAACGGTATTGAAGTTAGTCCCACACCATCCCTTGTCCCATGCCCATTCGCATTGGAGGGCCTAAGCCATCTTGGATAGGGCAGGAGTGCGGTTGTGGCTAAAGGCTCATGAGTGGGTCTCCTATTCCACAGAGGAAATGTGGGAGGAGCTCCAGCCAGGTTTTCTGGAAGCTCTGCTTTCAGTCAATGATACCACTTCAAAGGCATTCTTGAGTAGGAGATGTTGTCCTTCAGTAGGGGTGACCCCACGGCCATGCGCACCTTGTTCCAGTGGTGACCTTTTTTGTAGATGGGCTTGATGGAACGGGGAGACTAGCGAATCAGGTACCGGTTGAGTTGGGGTTTGCTCTTCGGAACAAATCCTTCAGGAAGCTGAGGCCTATGATTTGGGAGCAGACCTGCGCAGTGGGCCATCTTTACATACTCCTCAATTTTTCGGTGCTCTTCCTAGCATAGGCCTGTGATCTTTCGGGGTAGCATGCGTCCGTGAGGCCGGATAAACTGACTAAGCAGCAAAACATCCTCATAGTTGTACTTGTGCTTCAGGTTCCAACGGCAGATGGGGCATTGGCCAGAGGGGTTAGGAGGATTTGGACTTTCCTTAGGAGTCTGTCATGCAGCCTTCAATTATAGTCGTCTTCCCTTCTTGGATCACCACCACTTCCCTGAACCCACGACCTGGTACTCGAGTCCACATGGTTGCTCCTGGGCACCAGGAACCCTCGGAAAAGTCACCCACAGCCGGAGACCACAGCTTTGAGGGCCGCCATCTTGAAAGCCAACCCCAACCCCTGCCGGTTATTTCCTATTTTAGGGCCACTAATTATGATCTTTTGATCATAAAGATGATCAGTTTGGGACCAGTAATCCTTTACCTCATCTTCAGATTGATTGACTAGGCAGTCAAAACAACTGCTCATATCCTTTCCCTATGTGGATACCAGCCAGACTGAAGACCCAAGACAGTTCCTGTAAACGCCACTCCCTTCCCCCTCTTCTTCCTATAGGCAGCCCACGCCAACCCTTACTGCAGGAAGCAGTCACAGAGATACTGTGCCCATCATCCCGCCTCCTTATCCTAGACTAAAAAGACCAGGAAGATAGGGGCAAATGTAGGGACTCCCTTGTATAGAGCCATCTGTCCAGGAAAGAATAGTCCCACTCAGGAAGGAATGAATGCACCAATCCCTGCTCCTTCAAACTCTTACATTCCCATCCCCCTTAAGCCTTGTGCTGACTTCTTTTTCAAATTGAGCCTGCTTGCAACTGAGTGAGATAGAGGCCACCTTGCCCACACAGAATCTGGACTCCACTTCATTTCGTTCATGCCTTGGAATAATCTCTCATTTTCGGTCCTTAACCTCTAAAAAGGGAGAATATCATCAGGATCTCAGGGAGTGAAATTTCTCCAGCACATATACAACCCAGAGCTTTGGAAGTTCATAAAATGTGTCCACTAATGTTTGACACTCCTCTCTTAAAAGGTGGAACCCAATTCCCCTCCCCTTGAGTGTAGGGCTGGACTTAGTGACTCACTTCTGATGAATGGATATGATGAGACCAATGTTGTGTGACTCCCAAGACTAGATCATAAAAGGCATTAAGGCTTTCTTTTTTCTTTATGTAAGAGAAATATATATTTTCACCCATTCTAGAAAAAACCAGGTACCATGTTATGAGGATACATCAAACAGGGTATGGAGAGGCCCCATAGTGAGGAACTGAGTGCTTCTAGCAATGGCCCTGTGCTTCTCTGGTCCCAGTCAAACTTTCAGTTTAATGTTCAATATTCTGATGTTCAAGTGTCAATTCAAACGACCCCCGACCTCACAGAGAAGCCTTCCCTGATGACTGTGGATGCTCCTCCCCTTCCCATCTGTGATGGTCAGTTTTATGTGTCAGCTTCACTAACCTGTAGTTTCCAATTAGTTAATGAAGCTCTAATCTAGGCATTGCCGGGGTATTTTGTAGATGTGATTAAAGTCCATAATCAGAAAAATTGCTCTCCATAATCTGGGTGGGCCTGATCCAGGCAGTTGAAAGGCCTTAAAAACAAGGCTGAGGTTTCCCTGAGGAAGATGAAATTCTATCTGTGAACAGCAGCTTCAGTTGTGGTCAGGCGTTCCAGCTCCTCCTTCCTGCTGGCAGCACTCCAGATTTTGGACTGGCCTCACTAGCCTCTGTAACTGCTTCAGCCATTTTTTTTTTTTTTTTTTTGAGACAGAGTTTCACTATGTTGCCCTCAGTAAAGTGCTGTGACATCACAGTTCACAGCAACCTCAAACTCTTGGGCTTAAGCGATTCTCTTGCCTCAGCCTCCCAACTATCCAGGACTACAGGTGCTCACCACAATGCCTGGCTATTATTTTGTTGCAGTTGTTATTGTTGTTTAGCTGGCATGGGTCAGGTTTGAACCTATCAGCCTCAGTGTCTATGGCCGGCACTGTAACCACTGTGCTACGAAAGGCGCCAAGCCTGCTTAAGCCAATTCCTTGCAATAAATCTGTTAATATAAATATCCTACTGCTTCTCTTTCTCTTGTAGAACCCAGAATGATACACGATCCCAGTTATCTATTTATCTCCTTAGTACTAGCTATAAATTTAGCTAATAAAAATATAGGATGCAACATTTAGGATGTATGTATACTATGAGAAATAAAAAGTATCTGTTTAGCTGAAAATCAAATTGAACTGGGCATCCAGTAGTTGATCGGGTGTTGAACATCCCTTATTTGTTTCTTAGAGTGCTGTAGTGTTATCATAGCTCACAACAACCTCAAACTCCCAGGCTCAAGTGATCCCCCCTCCTGCGTAGCTGGGACTACAGGCACCTGCCACAATGCCTGGCTAGTTTTTCTGTTTTTAGTAGAGATGAGGTCTCATTCTTGCTCAAGCTGGTCTCAAATTCATGAGCTGAAGCAATCCACCCACCTCAGCCTCCCAGAGAGCTGGGATTACAGGAGTGAGCCTGGCCAGAACTTCCCTTATTTCTTGATGTGCTCATTTATGTATTGGCCATCCATCCAACTAGTCTGTAAGCCCTGAGAGGACAGGTACCTTTTATGCCAAACTTATGACTGTATCTCCATTTCCTGAAATAGTGCCTGGAAAAGAGTAGAATCGTAATAGGTATTTATTAATTGAACAAATAAATGAATGTGTTTATATCACCTGCACATTCATGCTTTCTGCCTTGAGAGTCCCAAATCATCCTCCACATGTAGAAATCGGGTTTCTGCTTTTCAGCAGTTGAGTGAGTGATATGAACTATGGCATCACATTGTCCAAGGTTTCCATTTCTCACGTTGCTGTGCTTGTCCACCCAGGAGAGAGGGTTGATTCATGTGATTATCTAACTATTTTAAGGGCTCATCGTTCTTATTATTTTGTCAAAATGAGCAGAAAATGAGAAAACAAAAGTGCTGATAGCAGTGACAAAATTCTTGTCTCATAAACTTAGTATAATCACACCAACAATGAAAATCCCAAGGCAAGCCAAATTCAGCACATCTTCAGCCCTGAACAGAAGCATGTAGAATTCAGGAGGAAAAAAAGCCATAGTAAGAACATGTATGGAGTCCTACAGCTCTGTTGCCGAGGATTGTTAGAGTTTGAATTAGGGAATTTTTTTTATTTTACCATCTGGAGGCAAGAACCGCTTTAACAAGTGAATCTATTGTTCGATTTGGGGCACTGGCTTTTTGTTCTGCCTGCGATTTAAGCTTCAGCTCAAGTGTCACCTCTTCCCTGCAGACTTTCCACCTCACTTTCCCTTGGCCCCACCCTCACAGCCCTTTTTCTCTTTTTTTTCCCTGTGATCCCAGAGGCATGCTGTTTGTAACCCCTTTAAGATGTTTTCCTCACTCTCCTTTGCATTTTACTTCTCGACTATAATTCTGTCTCCTCCTTTAATGAAGGAGTGTAGGAAATTTCACCCCAAAATATGACTTCTTGGTATAAAGAATATTTTAAATTGGCCAGCACCCCTAGCTCAGTGGTTAGGATGCTGGCCACATACATTGAGGCTGGTGGGTTCGAACCCAGCCTGGGTCTGCTAAACAACAATGACAACTGCAACAAAAAAAACCCAGCAGGGTGTTGTGGCAGGCACCTGTGGTCCCAGCTACTTGGGAAGCTGAGGTAAGAGAATCGCTTAAGGCCAACAGTTTGAGGTTGCTGTGAGCTGTGACGCCACGGTACCTCTACCCAGGGTAACATAGTGAGACTCTGTCTCAAAAAAAAAAATATTTTAAAGTAAAGGCCCTTAGAGATCAATAGGCCTTTGGAAGGAGCTTTCCCTCTACACAACCAGAGGGACTCATTCAATGACTTGACTTCCTGGCCCAGTTACCTATCTCACTATATTGTAGGAAAGAAGATCAGGAATGCAACCAGAACTGTCCCAAATAATTTTATTTATTTATTTTTTTTTTTTGTAGAGACAGAGTCTCACTTTATCACCCTTGGTAGAGTGCCATGGTGTCACACAGCTCACAGCAACCTCCAACTCCTGGGCTCAGGCGATTCTCTTGCCTCAGCTTTCCGAGTAGCTGGGACTATAGGTGCCCACCACAACGCCTGGCTATGGTTTTAAACCTAATACCTTTCTCTCAGTTAATTTACAAGTTAATCTTTTTCTCCCCATCCCTAGCAACCATTTATTTCCCCTAAACAGAATTACCTTCCCTCCTCATCTCTCCCTCCCCTCCAAAAAGTGGGTATAAGAGTATCTGGATCCCATTGGGATATCAGGCAGTCACTCTGCGGGTCTCCCAGCGTGTATGGTAAGTAAATCTCTTCCACTTATATTTTGCCATGTATAATGCTCACCTTTTTGCACAAAGTTTTGAGGGAAACATAAGGATGTTTATTATACATGGGTAGTACTAATTTTGCATCTATATAAATGTTTCTAATTCTGTTATTAATGCTAATGTGTTAAAAGTGTAGCTCTAGAAACCATTAATGATATCTGTATACAAAATAATACCCTGGGATATGGTGATCAATTTTGCAAACTTATGACAAACTTGCAATGAAAGCCATTTTAGGCCAGCAAAGAGCAACGTATTTCTCTTCGTACACTTTAGCCGAGAGCTAGCAATCTTGCTGATAAAAAATAAATACTAAGTTTCCTTTAAAATGCAAAAAACAAGTACCCAAATATAAACAAATAAAAATTTGAATAGAAAGTATTTAAATGAAAGATTTTTTCCCCAAAAATTTTGGCCCCAAAATGTGGGTGCATATTACACATGGGAGCACATTATCCTTGGCAAAGTACAGTAATCCACTTTAATTGTGAGTTGATCTTTCAGCAAGCTTTTGGGAGAAAGGGAAAGAAGAATGAAAAACAGAGAAAAAGTTCTAAGAGATTGGAATCCAGGACAGGTAAACAATGGAGGGTGGGGAGCATTCTAAAATAAGAAAAATGGAAGTCTGACTGAGTAGGCAGGAACACGGGCTTTGACATTCAATAAAAGAGACTATGGAATCAATCTCTACCAGCAGCATTTTCTCACTTGCAAGTGGAACTATTAGCCCTTGGGAGGACTGAAGATGATAATGCATGAAAGCCCTGCTGTGGTTTACGTGTAGATCAGTGGTTGGCAAAATCTGTATTAGTCTCCTTTGTTGCTGTAACAAATGAACCACTAAGTTTGTGGTTCATTTGTTACAGCAATGAAGGCTTAGAACAATATGAATTTATGATCATATACGTCTGAGATCAAAACCCTGGGGTTTAAAATCAAGGTGTTGGCAGGCCTTCCTTCCTTTTGGAAGCTCTAGGGGAGACTCTGTTTCCTCACCTTTTCCAGCTTCTAGAGGTTCCTGTGTTGCTTGGTTTGTGGTTCCTTCTACTTTCAAAGCCTGAGGGGTTGGCTGGGCTCGGTGGCTCATGCCTATAATCCTGACACTCTGGGAGACCAGGGCAGGTGGATTGCTTGAGCTCAGGAGTTCAAGACCAGCCTCTGCAAGAGCGAGACCCCATCTCTAAAAATAGAAAAAACTAGCCAGGCATGGTGGCACATGCCTGTAGTCCCAGCTACTGGGGAGGCTGAGGCAAGAGAATCACCTGAAGCCAGGAGTTTGAGGTTGTTGTGAGCTATGATGCCATAGCACTCTACCCAGGTGATAGATTGAGATTCTGTCTCAAAAAAAAAAAAAAAAAGCCAGAGGTGTAGAGTCTTCTCTTTTCTCTGACCTCAGTTTCCATTTTTACATCATCTCTCTCTGATTCTGATGCCTCTGCACATCTCTTATGAGGAACTGTGAGCACATTGGACCCTCCAGGACAATCTCCCCATCTCAAGATCATTCACATAATCATCTCTGCAAAATTCTTTTTACGGTATAAGGTATATAGCGTCAGTTCATCTCCTAGGGATTAGGAGATGAACATCTTTTGGGGGGACATTATTCAATCTTCCACCTGTCCTCAAATTTTATGTCTACCTCAGTCGCATTGACCTCATTCTTCAAAACTCTTAACCCGGGCCATGCCTGTGGCTCATCGAGTAGGGCGCCAGCCACATACACTAAAGGTGGTGGGTTCAAACCCAGCTTTGGCTGAACTGCAAAACAGAAAAATAGCTGGGCCTTGTGGCAGGCGCCTGTAGTCTCAAGCTACTCAGGAGGCTGGGGCGAGAGAATCACCTAAGCCCAGGAGTTGGAGGTTGCTGTGAGCTGTGATGCCATGACACTCTATCAAGGGTAATAAAGTGAGACTCCTTCTCTACAAAAATAAATAAATAAATAAATAACTCTTAACCCACTCTAGCAATCAATCCAGACCTAAAATCTCTTCTAAGTCTCATCATAATAAAAGTCTCGAGGAAAAGAAATCGTATAGTATGTCCGCTATCCAGAACCTCCACTCTTTCGACCCCTTTGCTGATGCAAGTAAGGGTGATGACCTGCTTCCTGCTGGCACTGAGGATTATATCCATGTAAGAATTTAACAGAGGAACGGCAGGAAGACCCTTGCTACTGTTCAAGGGATCACTGATGATTACGATAAAAAGAAATTAGTGAAGGCGTTTAAGAAGAAATTTGCCTGCAGTGGTTCTGTAATTGAGCATCCAGAATATGGAGAAGTAATTCAGCTACAGGGTGACCAGCGCAAGAACATATGCCAGTTCCTTGTAGAGGTGAGTTCAGTCACTTAATTGCTTTTGGACCTCTTTGCTGGCAAATCTCAAGTCTTGC
>CAUYON010141237.1:0-13654 GCA_963573935.1 Arctocebus calabarensis
GCTGTCACCCTGGATAGAGTGCTGTGGCATCACAGCTCACAGCAACCTCCAATTCCTGGGCTCAAGTGAGTCTCTTGCCTCCGCCTCCCAAGTAGCTGGGACTACAGGCGCCCGCCACAACGCCCGGCCATTTTTTGGTTGCAGCTGTCATTGTTGTTTGGCGGGGCCGGGCTGGTTTTGAACCTGCCAGTTCAGGTGTATGTGGCTGGCACCTTAGCCTGGTGAGCCACAGGCGCCGAGCCCATTTTGGAGATTGTTATTAAAAATGTTGGGGGCATTTTTACTCAAAATACCCCTAGTATTAAAAGAGAAATTTGCATCTTTAGAAGTTAAATTATGTACTTGGGTAGACATGGTAACAAAACCCAACTCATAAAGTAAATACCTTTATTCTAACCATTTTTAGAGTCGACCTTCTACTAAATAACAGAATTTTCATTAAAAAAAAAATATATTTCCATGGTCTTTATGGGCAGAAAATAATTTGGGCCATATTTAATAGTTAGACAAAGAAAGTGACTAAAAATTCCTAGAAAAGGAAAACCTAGCTTCCCAGCTTCAATTTTCAAGGTTTGGCTCACTACAAAAGCAAATAAAATTTTCTCTTAATGTTTTATTTTAGGAGTTCTAGCTTTATTTGTGGAACAAATGCTAAATCTGACATGAACTGTTACATAGCTACAGGATAAAACTCTAAAGAAAACATTTTAATAAAGTTTGTAACTGAGTTTACAAAATACTAGTGTATTTCAGAATATAAGTACTTTTCTACTTACCTACTACAAACATGATCTATAAGCAGAGACACAGAATCTAAATTATTATCAAGTTTGGTATTGTGATATAGGCATCGATCCCTTTGTAGTTCCACTGCCTGCCGCAGAAGAGTCTGTAAACGCCGTGGGGGAAGCATCACTGATGGTGGTAAATAAGCTTTAATAGAAGATATTTTAAAAAAGAGAAATAAAAATAATAAACCGTAAACTTTTATTTAAGACATTTAGTCATCTGCTGTACTTGGCCCTACCCTAATAACATTTATGTCCTTTAGGGAAGTTCTGAATGTGATTTAACACTTGAGCTTTATGAATTTTTGTCAGCAAATATTTGTGAGCAGCTATACTAGAATGGGATATATAGTTGGGTAAGAGAGCTTTACTTTTTAAGTAGATTTTCTCTAACTACAGCACTTTCCCTTCCAAGCAAAATCTTAAGAGGAGCATCATTATGTAGAACAAATGTAAGGAGAACTACTCTAGAACCAGCACTCTTTCACGGACTCCTAAGGTTAGCTTCTTAGACTCTAGGAGAAAGTTTGAAAATCTTTGGTTTAGGGCGGTGCCTGTGGCTCAGTGAGCAGGGCGTTGGCCCCATATACTGAGGGTGGCAGGTTCGAACCCAGCCCCGGCCAAATTGCAACAAAAAATAGCTCTGCATTGTGGCAGGCGCCTATAGTCCCAGCTACTCAGGAGAATGAGGCAAGAGAATTGCCTAAGCCCAAGAGCTGGAGTTTATTGTGAACTATAATGCCACAGCATTCTACTGAGGGTAAAAAGTGAGACTCTGCCTCTGGAAAAAAAAAAAAAAAAAAGAAAAAAAAAGAAAATCTTTGGTTTAAAGGGCTTAATGATCTCCTCCCCTTTCTTCTATAACCACTTACTGAATATAATGTCTTTCTAAATGAGCCACAACATTTCTTTATAATCTAATGGAAAACACAGAAACATCAAAAAGGTAAGACTCTTACTCTGAAGTTTGTCTAACAGTTTAGATCGGGAAGCTGTCCCTTTGCCTTCCCATTCTGCTTTTGCACGTAGGTCTTCTGCATGGCTACACATCAGATACCTAAAAATGCAACAATATCAAACTCATTTCTTTGAAATAAACATAAATGAAAAACACTGACTAGTTATCCAGTTCTTACTAAGACATATCAAAGTGAAATTTCTACAGTGAACTCAATTCATCAATACAACCTGGTACCTACAATTACTAAAATGTAAAGCAACAATAATGGCTGAATATACATTATTGTTATACTATCTATTAATAGAATGTCTTTCTGTATTATTGTTACAGATAAATATTTTAATTTTATTGAGTGCCAGGCTCTGTTCTAAGCATTTAACATGTATTACTTCATTCAATATTAATAACAACCCTGTATAAAGTACTATTATTCTACTTTTGCAAATGAGGAAACTAAGGCACAGGAAGCTTAAGTAATTGGCCCGTGGTTAAAGAGGCAAAGTATGAATATGAACCCAGGCATTCTAGCTATAGAACCTGATCTTACTTAACTACTACGCTAACTTTACTTCTGACCAGTAAAATAAAAATCAAAATACCTCAAAACATAAACATACCTTCAAGAATTTATACCACAAACATCACTCAAGAGAAAGTATAACTAAATAACCATCCTTGTGCTATCCTGTGAAAGGTACTGAGATCCAGGAGCACAAAACTGGGGAACCATTTCATTACTCACTATATATATAGAAGGTAGAAAAAAGCTAACAGGTTCATACATTCTAGAGAAGACAAATGGGCCCCCTAGTGGGGGTATGACCCTGACTTGGTTCTGGCTCTGCTCAGAAGAATAGGCTTTGAAATTTAAAAAAGTGAAGGGATTATTCAAACACAAGAGAGTACACCTAGCAAGTAATTCTCTTGCTATTCTGTCTGGTAGTCTGCCAGACATATCTGCTCTTCTCACTTGTTTAAAAGAAAAATACTGAGCAGGGTCATAAGGATTATTTAACATGAAGTATAGCTGGGTTTGGTGACTTGTGCCTGTAATCCTAGCACTCTGGGAGGCCGAGGGGGTGGGGGTTTGGACTGCCTGAGCTCACAGGTTCGAGACCAGCCTGAGCCACAGTGAGATCCTCTCTCTTAAAAAAAAAAAAAAAAAAGCTGGGCATGGTGACTATAGTCCAGCTACTTGGGAGGCTGGGCTCAAATGAGTCTCTTGCCTTGGCCTCCCAAGTGCTAGGATTACACAGGAATGAGCCACCATGCCCAGCAAACCTTAAGGTTTAAAATGAATGTGTTTACATAAAGTCACATAGTGTAACTAAAAGGACGCTGGACTGAGGTGAGAGGAAGAAACCCTGCATTCTGACCCTAGCTCCACATATGGGCACATCTGGGGCATTTCCTTGTGAAAAATTTAGGGGTAAACTTAATACTGAAATTCCTTTCAGAATAAAGATGATATGATTAAATAATGTGTCTTGCAAGTAAAAGATCATATAAATATTTACATGATAAAAAAATCAAATACTTTATGAAAAAGGTAATCAGAATAAGATATCTATCGGCCACTTTACTGTGATATCTAGCAGAATTCACTATTTCAAGATGTGGTGGTGGGTAAAGACCTATACTTTGGAATCAGTTGAACAAGGCTTTGAATCTTTGCTTTCTGATTTACTAGATCTATCTTGGGCTGCTTACTTAACTTCAGTTTCCTTATTTGCAAAATGAACTCTATACCTCGTTTGGCCCATTCTTTTGTATATATTTATTTTAGATGTTAGGTCTGTATCATGTAGTGAAAAAATGCTATAAGAAAAAAAAAGAAGTGATGTGATAGACAATGTCTAGTAGGTAATTTCTTATTTTTGAGATAGTCTCACTTTGTTGCCCTGGATAGGGTGTCACAGCTCACAGCAACCTCCAACTCTTGAGCTTAAGTGATTCTCTTGCCTTGGCCTCCCAGGTAGCTGGGACTACAGGTGCCCACCACAATGCCCAGCTAATTTTAGAGACAAGGTCTCACTTTGGCTTGGGCTGGTCTCCAACCTGTGAGCTCAGGCACTCCGCCCACCTTGGCCCCCCAGAGTGCTAGGATTACAGGCATAAGCCACTGCATCTGGTTGCTAGTAGGTAATCTTATAAGTTTTTCTGTTGGGTAATTGAGTAGAAGGCTTTGTCGTTTACTAGTCTGTGGGGGTGGAATGGGTAGATGTACATCCAGATCCAAGAATTATATTTTGGCCGGTGCTCGTAGCTCAGTGGGTCGGGCAGGTTCGAACTCAGCCTGGGCCAGAAATCAACAGTGACGACTGCAACAAAAAAATAGCTGGGCGTTGCGGCAGATGCCTGTAGTCCTAGCTACTTGGGAGCTGAGGCAAGAAAATTACTTAAATCTAAGAGTCTGAGGTTGCTGTGAGTTGTGATGCCATGGCACTCTCCCAAGGGCTACACAGTCTCAAAAAAAGAAAAAAAAATTTTATTTTGGGCCAGAACATTGCCTCATGTCTGTAATCCTAGCATTATGAAAGAAAAGGGAAGACTGCTTTCCAGCCTGAGAACCCATATCTACAAAAAATAGAAAGATTAAACCAGGCATGGTAGTGTACACACGTAGTCCTAGGTACTTGGGAGGCTGACATAAGCCTGCTGAAGCCTGGGAGTTTGAGGCTGCAGTGAGCTACAATGATGCCACTGTACTCAGTGTGACAGAGCAAGCTTCTCTCCACGCACCCCCCCCCAAATATTTTTATAATTTATTTATCTATTTTGCTTTGTGGCCCTTGGTAGAGTGTCGTACCATTATAGCTCATAGTAACCTCAAACTCCTGGGCTCCAGTGATTTAAAATTTTTATTTTAAAGGCTGGGTGTGGTGGCTCATGCCTGGAATCCTAGCACTCTAGGAGGCCAAGGCAGGTAGATTGTCTGATCTCATGAGTTCAAGACCAGCCTGAGCAAGAGTGAGACCCTGTCTCTTAAAAAAAAATAAATAAATAAAAAATAAAATTATATATATATATATATCTGGGCATTGTGGAGGGTGCCTGTAGTCCCAGCTACTCAGGAGGCTGAGGCAAGAGAATCGCTTGAGCCCAAGAGTATGAAGCTGCTGTGAGCTATGACACCACGGCATTCTACCAAGGGCAATAAAGAGAGACTCTGTCTCAAATAATTAATTAATTAAGGTTTTTATTATAGTCTTAACTGTGAATCATTATGTTTAACACCGTAATTTTTTTTTTTTTGTGTGTGTGTGTGTGTGTGGTTTTTGGCCGGGGCTGGATTTGAACCTGCCAACTCCGGCATCTGGGGGGGAGCCTTACTCCTTCAAGCCACAGCTGCCGCCCTTAACATTGTAATTTTGGGAATGGAAGAACAGAACAGTCTTGGAGAGACTACTCTCACTGTTCTCCAGAACCCTGGCCTTCTGACAAAGTTTTGTGGACCTCTCTGTAAATTGGCTAACAGCGACAGGTGGCTCCATAAGGTAGCCTGGTGCAGTGGGCTCTACCCCTAATTTGAAGGTAGTGCAGGGTGGAGGCACGGAGAGGAGAGGGGAAGACGGGGGCTATAGCTTGAAAGTGCAAATCTCCAGGTCCCACTCCTGGAGTCTGAATTCAGTAGGTCAAAAGTGGGATTCAGGGACCTGTACTTCAAAGACCATGGCTCACACTTTCTTTCTTTCTTTTTTTTTGAGACAGAATCTCATCATGTTGCCCTCAGTAGAGTGCTGCAGTGTCATAGCTCACGGCAACCTCAAACTCTTGGGCTTAAGCGATTCTCTTGCTTCAGCCTCTCAAGTAGCTGGGAGCGCAGGTGCCCGCCACAATGCCCAGCCATTTTTTTGGTTGCAGTTATTGTTGTCTAGCAGGCCTGGGCCAGGCTCGAACCCACCACCTTCAGTGTATGTGGCTGGTGCCTTACTCACAGAGAGCTATGGGTGCTAAGTCTCTTTAAAATATATATATTTATTTATTTGAGATAGAGTCAGTCTCTGTTGCCCAGATTAAAATATATATATTTAATATATATAACTATATATATAATTTAATATATATAATATATATATAATAGCCTCTAATAGAGTCTGTCTCTGTTGCCCAGATTAAATATATATATTTAATATATATAATAATATATATATAATTTAATATATATATAATATATATATAATAGCCTCTTTAAATATATATATATTTATTTATTTGAGATAGAGTGTGTCTCTGTTGCCCTAGGCTGGTGCCATGGCAACAGCCTAGCTCACAGCAGCCTCCGACTCCTGGGTTCAAGTGATCCTCTTGCCTTGGCCTCCTCAGTAAGCTGGGTCTATAAGCGCCACCACACGGACCTAATTTTTCTATTTTTAGTATAGTCAGTGTCTCTTGCTCTGGCGGGTCCAGACTCTTGAGTTCAAAGGATCCTCCCACCTCCTCCTCCCAGAGGGCAGGGCTTATAGGCATGAACTACCACCCCCAGTAGCTCACACTTTCTAAAACAGTGCTTAAGGTTCTGGAGTTCTAGGGAAAGACCTTGAGGCCCATCCCAGCTCTACTGCTTATAAGCTATGTGACCTTGAGCAAGTCACATATACGTGGACAGCCTCACTTTCATCATCAGTAAGATAAGAATCATTGTACTTAATTTTGGCAGACTGCCTGACACATGGTAAACATTAAATGGATGATGTTTGTGTTATTATCGGCTAACTAATAGTACATAATACTGGCCCCGTCCAAACTCTGTATTAATATGGGAATTGCTTCAGCTAAAGTTTAGCTCTATGACCAAAAGAGAAAAAGAAACAGAAACCCCTGGGATCCCTGGGGAACTGAGCAGGACTGAAGCAGGAAAAAACAGGTCTCTTCCACTCCCATCCTCATCCTGAGCCTGCAGAGTAAGTTTCAATCTTACCTAAGAAAGGGATGAAAAAAGGGCCAAATCTTCTCCCATCAAAGCGTCTGTGGGTGGGTGCTGTGTGGGGAAGGGTTAGGGGCTGGGACAGGTCTGCTGCAGCGAGCCCCTTCCTGGGGGTGGGAATGAGACAAAACCAGGCTTGGGGCAGAGCAGGAAGAGCTCACTGCAAAAGGGAGAAATAGAATTTGCAGCTTTGTGTAGAGAGAGCAAACACAGAATCCTGTGGGAACTGCAAACCCACAGGTAGTGGTACGATAAGGGCATGAGAGAAAATGTGCCCATCATGTTCGTCTTGCCTCAACTTTTGATGGAGACGGGTTCACAGAAAAATATCCTTGCTGTAATATTAGAAAAGAAGAGGCGGGTAAAGATAAATGGGGACCAATGGGGGCACATGGTTGGGAGCTCCCAGAAGTATAGGGGATGGCAGGAAACTGGGGGCTCCCGGGGGTCTGCCCCATTTCAGGGATAGCTCCTGCTCAGGCCCTGCCCACTGTCACCCAGGGGGATCATGTGCCAGTGGGGCCACATCCTTGAATTCAACTCAGAGAACACAGAGAAGTGGGTTCATGGCTCAGCGCCTGTAGCTTAGCGGTTAGGTGCCAGCCACATACACCGGAGCTGGCAGGTTCAAATCCAGCCCGGGCCCGCCAAATGGCAATGACAACTACAACCAAAAAATAGACGGGCGTTGTGGCGGGCGCCTGTAGTCCCAGCTACTTGGGAGGCTGAGGCAAGAGAATCGCTTAAGCCCAAGAGTTTGAGGTTGCTGTGAGCTGTGACCCTCTGGCATTCTACCCAGGGTGACAGCTTGAGACTCTGTCTCAAAAAAATAAAGAAAAGTGAGTTCATATGAGCAATTTCTTGATTTTTAAATGTTGCCTCTACTTTGTAAAAACACCATGCAGGTATGGACTCTAAGATGCTATTGAAGGTAAGATGTTTGATATTTAATAAGCTGCTAATAAAAAAACCCTGCCAGGCTCCACGCCTGTGGCTCAACGGGGTAAGGCGCCAGCCACATACACCTGAGCTGGCGGGTTCGAATCCAGCCTGGGCCCGCCAAACAACAATGACAGCTGCAACCAAAAAAATGGCCAGGCGTTGTGGCGGGCACCTGTAGTCCCAGCTACTCGGGAGGCAGAAGCAGGAGACTCGCTTGAGCCTAGGAATTGGAGGTTGCTGTGAGCTGTGATGCTACGGCACTCTATCCAGGGTGACAGCTTGAGGCTCTGTCTCAAAAAAAAAAAAAAAAGCCCTGCCAATTAGAGCACGGTGGCTCATGCTTGTAATCTAGCACTCTAGCACTCTGGGAGACTGAGATGGGAAGATCCCTTGAGCTGAGGAGTTCTATACCAGCCTGAGCGAGAGCGAGACCCTATCTCTACCAACAGTAGAAAAAGTAGCCAGATATTGTGGTAGATGTAGTCCCAGCTACTAAAGAGACTGAGGCAAGAGGATTGCTCAAGCCCAAGAGTTGAGGTTGCTGTGAGCTATGATGACATGGCACTCTACCCAGGGCAACAAAGTGAGATTCTGTCTCAAAAAAACAAAACAAAACAGATTGTATAAAAACATCAACACATTGTACCCCACATATGCATAAATGTAATCATGATCTATGTGTATATGACTTAATTTAAAAAAATCCAGCCAATTATACCATGACAAGCCATTGATTGCGAAATGAATCCCAATTCCAAACATTTCACAGTGTAAAAAGGGTACATCTTAAAAATCCATGAACTATTGTATATCAATAGGCTGGACTCGGCCAGTAGCACTCTTATCCACTTCCCAACCAGCACAACTCTCCATAGCAGCTCTTATAATGCCGTCTTAGGACACTAGAACGCTTCTAGGCCACCAAGAGACTCTCTCTTGGGTCACACCTATGAACTCTTAAGTCCCTTGAGAAATAATTCCTCTGTTACCTTTGAGGCAGGACTGAGTCAAGGCAGCAAATAGGAAAATGTGGCCCTGTTGTTTCCCATGGGTCACCATTGATAGTGAGATGGGGTCCCCTGAGATGATGGGTCAGTAGCCATGGGATAGGGCTTCACAAGGGATTCCAAGTCCTGCCAAAGTAGGAGAGGCCTCACACATACCTTTATACAGGTCCAGAGAGGTGAAAGCCCTGGCCAAACATCACACAGCTGGGCAGAACAGAGCCAGGTCAGGGGCCCACCCCTCCTCATGCCCATTCCCAATGCCCGTGCTCCTACTGATTGTAGAAATTCCTGCCCCTCTCTCCTTCACTTTACACTTAGGACTAAATGTGAAACCCCGATTCCCTATGCCTAGGTCAGTTTCATGTGAATTTCCTGAGCCTCAATTCCATTCATTCACTTTGCCCCAGAGGGGACTGTCTTCATTCATTGATACATTCATTCACCTTCCAAATACATTAATTAAATACACCAAAAAAAATAAATAAATACAAATTGGAAAAAAAAAAAAAAAAAGAAAGGAAAGAGGTACAGTCTTGTGGGATAATCTCACCTCCTAGCCAAAGCACATTCTCCTTGAGGTTAGGGAACTCAGTCTCTCCTTATTTCTACCTTTCTACCTGTCTCCCAACCTTCGCTACCCTAAAAGGATCTTCTGTTATTTTCTACCCCCATGGACTTTCAGCATCCCGAAACAACGTCTTCCACAAACAGCTGCAGATAAGGTCCCGGGCTGCTCGGCCGAAGTCTCCATTACCCGTGAGAAAGCTCAGGTCCCGAGGGCTCACCTTAGAACCAAAGGCATACTGGTGCAATGCGCTTGGCTTTCCAGTCTCTGTTTATCTCTTGGTTCCAAACTGCTTGCCTGGCTGCAGGACCACGCACCCAGCTGCCCCTTCAGAGCACATGCTGGCTAATTTTGGCTTTTGCTATTGCATCAGATTCACCCTGGCTGGAAACTGCTCACCAGCAACTAAGAGAAACTTTCTTCTTGCCAGTGGGTGTAGAAGGACCGTGCCCGTCTCTAGTCTTTCCCAAGTAAGGGCCTGTGTGCCCTTGGGCTTCTTGCCCCAAGGCTGCTGCCATGCCCAGCTCACACTTGTGGCAGTGGCCTGTGCACTGTGCATTCATACTGAGGCTGAGTTGCAAATTGGGAGCGAGTTTATCCGAATATGAATCAAGTTCCCCCTCAGCAGTGCCACAGGAGATAAATCTGGCTGAGACTCTGCTACCTAAGGGTTTGAGGTCAAGGAAAAATCCCCTGAGCCCCAAGCTAGACTATGAGAGATGCACCTAAGCGAGCCAATGATTATTATGACAATTCAGAGGCGAGGGAATGACTTTAAGTCATGGAGGAAGCAGAACATCAAGGAAAACTATATGAAGATGGCTGACTTCAAACTGACTCAGAAGAAGAGACAGATTTTGTGAAGCAGAAATGGAAATGTTCCAGATCTACAAACAACGTGAATGAAAGAAGAGAACAGGATATATCCCAGAGCAGAAATGACTTCCTTTTCCCTGGTGCAAAGCATTTGAACAAGGGGTCCTGGAGAATAAGATTGTAAAACAGGGCTCAGACAAGAGGACTAGATAGAGCCATTGAAAGTGACAGAGCTAAACTTTAGGAAAATCAAGTCTCTTAGCATTAAGGACATATACATATTACCTTGTCCTTTGCGGGGGTTGGGGGGCGGAGGGGCAGAGATTTCCTGTCTGTCTCCCTGGGTAGACAGGGCAACAGCATCATAGCTCAGATACCTCAAACTCCTGGGCTCAAGCAATCCTCCAGCCTCAGCATCCTGAGTAGCTGGGACTATAGGGGCCTACCACACACCTGGCTAGTTTTTCTATTTTTAGCAGAGACCTTGCTGGTCACAAACTCCTGAGTTCAGGCAATCACCTGTCTCAGGCTTCCACAGTGTTGGCATTACAGGCATGAGCCACTGCACCCAGCCATATTATTTTTTCCTTAACTAATTACACAGGCTGTCTATCTAATGGAGTGTCTGGTTATGTCTGTGGGTTGAACTGTGGCCCCCTCAAAAAAGACACAGGCTAGAACCCTAACCCTTGGTACATGCAAATGTGAGCTTCTTTGGAAATTGGGTCTTTGCAATGTAATCAAGTTAAGAGGAGGTCGTCAGTGGCTATATCCACTGATATCTTTATACAATAAGATTTGGAAAGACCGTTACACAAAGTAGTCAGACGTTGGAGCCAAGGAGCCCTGAAGCGACCTGCCCTGAAAGAGACAAGAGAAGAATCTTCTTGGAGCCCTCAGAGGAAGCTGGCCCTGCTGACACCTTGCTTCCAGACTTCTAGCCTCCTCTACTGTGAAGGAATAAATTTCTGCTGTCTTAAGTCACCCAGTTTATAGAACTCTTTTATAGCAGTCTTAGGAAACTAAAGAAGACATGCATTAAATTTGACTTGGAAATCAGCAATGCTTTAGGGCCTTCAGAGAAGACCAGGAGACAGGATAGGTCATAAGCCAGGAGGCAACTCTAGAGAAAAACTGAGGTCATGAGGCACAATCATAATCAAAACTATGGATTCACAGACACTATCTAAGGAGAAAGGGGAAAAGGGAAGCAGTCAGCCCTCCAAGGTCAACAACATTGTGATGACTGGGGGCAGTGGCTTAATCCTAGCCTAAAAAGATCCATCAGTAGTACTAATCCTTCCATTGAGATTTAATCGCTGGGCTTCTCCACTGCTCGCACTGGCTTTCTCATCTTTGTTCATTCCTAACAGAGTCCAATATTCTCTATTCTGCCCAAGGTCCTCATTGCTGAGTGGAGCACTTTGCAATTAATCCCCATGTGTAAGTGGATTACAAAAGAAGAAAATGTGACTTTAGAGGCTTCAATTTCCACTACTCACTACTACACACTGGTGAATATGTATGTTCATTAATGGGATTTTTCTGATTATAAAAGTAACCCCCACTCCTTGTAAAATCTTTCAAAGTTAGGAGAAAAACATATAGAAGAACAGAAGAACCACCCATAATCTGAACAATAGTTTATCTTTTTAAATAAAGAATATTTACAAGGGGTATTTTGGTACACCTGATGTCATAAAGGGAAATAGTTTGTAATTTTTACAAGGTGGGGGTTTTTTTAATATAGAATGTTCCAGAAGAATCACCCAGGCAGACAAAGAAATTTTTAAAAGAAAGCACAGCGTGCCTGAAAAAAAATGGTGAAAGTTAGGTCTATGTAATCAAAGGCCATTAAGCATTTTAACATTGCTAGAGGTCAGAAAGATTTCTTCAGGTCAAAGAAGAAAATTCAAAGACCCACATTTCTATTATTTAATAGTAATAAACTATTAAATCTGACTTGCTCTCTATTCCAGAATTCCACAAAGTCACTTTTCCAAGCTGAAAAAAACATACCTCATTATTTCCTTGAGATTTCAATTTTTTCTCAAATTAAAGTTTCCTTGCAGCAAGTAAAACCGTTTCTTATATTCTTGGACCCCAGTCTCCCCAAACCCCCATAACTCTCGGCTGTCTCGGCTGCAGAGCTGTGCCCCAGAATATCAGGGGGCAGCCACTGTGCTGTAATAAAGTCAAGGTCCAGGCACTCCAGATTGCTAGGTGCTGGTTGCTCAGAGGCCCATAAATTCACTTTTCCTGACTTGGATGAGATTCAGAACTGCTGTATCACAGGCTAAGAAGACCTGGATTAAGGCAATTAAAATTCAGAGACTGTCCAAGAGGAATGATTTTAGCCTTTTGCACTCTAATAAGCTACATCCACCAGGCCTGGCTTAAAGAATGGGCAGTTAACTGGGATCTCTAAAAATCTTTGGCATGAAGTCTCCAGGTTCCTAATATTTACTAACCAGCATCTTTTACAAATAAACACCATCTGGTTTTGACCCCATCTCTTGAAAAAGGAGAAGACCACTTGGGTATACTCTTACCGGAAGCAAGCTAAAATCGTGAAAATTGGCTCCTACAAACCCTTAAGGTCACTTGAATTGTTTGATAGAACTAGTGAAGGTTCACAGAACCCAGTTTGCAGGTAGACTCAACCCTCAAATTACAGCAATTAACTGTCAGGAGGAGAGGAAAAAAAGGAGGAAAAACCAGAGGGTAAATTTTTTAAGTCTATTTTTAAAAGAATTAGATTGTTAAATTGTTTAGTTAACTCAAACCTGCAGTTAACACAAGGTGTTAAGTTTTCTTAAATTACCATGATATGTTAAAAAGTGCAGTTGAGGCTCAGTGCCTGTGCCTCAAAGGGCTAAGGCGCCAGCCACATACAGCTGAGCTGGCGGGTTCAAATCTAGCCTGGGCCCACCCAACAACAATAATGACTGCAACCAAAAAACAGCTGGGCATTGTGGCAGGCGCCTATAGTTCCAGCTACTTGGGAGGTGGAGGCAGGAGAATAGCTTGAGCCCAGGAATTGGAGGTTGCTGTAAGCTGTGATGGCACAGCACTCTATCCAGGGTGACAGTGTGAGGCTCTGTCTCAAAAAAAAAAAAAAAAAGTGCAGTTGATATAATGGCAGAATTGAAATTATAAATTTCTAATCACAAAAATCACATCATAATAAAGATATTTGTACCAGAATGTTTATTGCAGCCCAATTCATAATTGCTAAGACGTGGAAGAAGCCCAAATGCCCATCGACCCACGAATGGATTAATAAATTGTGGTACATGTATACCATGGAATACTATGCAGTTTTAAAGAAAGATGGAGACTTTACCTCTTTTGTGTTTACATGGATGGAGCTGGAACATGTTCTTCTTATCTCAAGAATGGAACATGTTCTTCTTATCTCAAGAATGGAAGAAAAAGTATCCAATGTACTCAGCCCTAACATGAAGCTAATTTATAGCTTTCATATGAAGGCTAAAACCCAATTTTAGCATAGGAATACAGGGAAAGGGGAAAGGGAGGGGAGGGGAGGGGGGAGTATGGGTGGAGGGAGGGCAATTGGTGGGATCACACTTACGGTGCATCTTAGCAGGGTACTGGGGAAACTTATTAAATGTAGAGTATCAATGT
>CAUYON010141240.1:0-11412 GCA_963573935.1 Arctocebus calabarensis
TTTTTGAGACAGAGCCTCAAGCTGTCACCCTGGATAGAGTGCTGTGGCATCACAGCTCACAGCAACCTCCAATTCCTGGGCTCAAGCGAGTCTCCTGCCTCTGCCTCCCAAGTAGCTGGGACCACAGGCACCCACCACAACACCCGGTCATTTTTTGGTTGCAGCCGACATTGTAGCCCGAGCCCAGGCTGGATTCGAACCTGCCAGCTCATGTGTACATGGCTGGAGCCTTAGCCCGCTGAGCCACAGGCGCCGAGCCTTTTTCTGCTTTCTTGATACTGGTGTTTATTGCTATGGACTTCACTCTGAGTAGTGCTTTTTCAGGATGCCATAAAATTTTGGCATACTGTATTTCCATTTTCTTTTTTTCATACTTTCATTTGTTTCAAGAAATTTTTTGATATTCTTCTTAATTTCTTCACTGACCCATTGCTTTTTGGGGGACATGTTATTTAATTTCCAGGTATTTGGGCTATTTATTTCTAGTTGTATTCCACTATAGCCAGAAAAGATAGTTGATATGATATCTACTTGCTTGAATTTGTTGAGACTTGTTTTGGGGCCTAAGTAATGGCCTATTCTGGAGAATGTTCCATGTGCTGATAAAGAGACTATGTATTTATAGCAGTTGGGGGAAATGTTGTGTAAATGTCAGTTAAGCCTATTTGGTCTGGTGTGTCATCTAATTCTGATGTTTCTTTGTTGATATTCTTTCTCAATGATCTGTCCATGACTGACAGTGGGGTGTTAAAATCTTTTTTTGTGTTGAAGTTCTCTCTTTTATTAGATCTATAAATGTTTGTTTATATACTTGAGTGCCCTAGTGTTGGGTGCATAAATATTTATGATTGTTATTGTATCTTTTTGCTAAATCGACCCCCTTATCAGTATGTAGTAAACTTCTATGTCTCTTTTGGCAGTATTTGATTTATAGTTTATTTTTTCTGACAAAAGTATAGCTGCTCCTCTCTTTCATAGTTTTTGCTTAGATCCCTTCAATTTCTGTCTGTTTGTGACTTTGTGGTGAAGTGAGTTGTTTGTAGGTAATATATAGCTGGGTGTTGTTTCTTTGTCCATGTAGCCACTCCATGTCTTTTAATTGAAGAATGAACTCCATTAACATTTAGTGTTATTATTGATAAGCCTGGACTTACTAGTACCATTTCGTTGCTTGTTTTCTGGTTGTTTTGTAACTCCTTTCTTCCTGTTTTCCTTTGTGGTTAAGTGATTTTCTCTGGTAGTATGGTTTAATTCATTGCCTTTTATTTCTTAGTGGATCTATTATAGGTTTTTGTATTGTGGTTACTGGAAGGGTTCCAAAAATCGTCTTGTAGATATAGCAAGTTACTTTAAAAATAATCACAACTTATATTAGATGGCAATAAAGAGAATAAAAACAAACAATGAAATAAACCTCTACAATTTAACCACATCCCCTCTCCTAACTGACTTCATGGTGTCTCAATTTATATACACATATTTTTGTATTGCCAATCTCTTGACAGGTGGCTGTGGCTATTACTGTTTCTGATAGGTTTGTCTTTTGGGCTTCATACTTGAGTGATAAGTGAATTGCTTTTGTTCACGTACTTAATTTTATCTTCAGTTGTAAAAGAGGATTTTATACCTTTAAATGCTCTTTTTTTTTTTTTTTGCACGTTAGTATTTTTTATTTCTGATTGAAGAAGTCTATTTAATATTTCTTATGAGATGGGTCTGGCGGTGGTAAAGTCTCTCAGTTTTTTAAAAGAATTTATAATGTCTTTATTTGTGTGGTAAATACTGTCCCCTACCAAAACACAATGATATTTGTATTTCAATCTGTGAAGCTAGCTAAAAAGTTCATGTATTCCTCCTCTATATCATATGTTGACATGATACAGGATGCAAAATGTAAAAATCAACTTAGCAGACATTACATTTAATCATTACATTGTTAAATAACTTACACTAATGCCACATCTTGGATGAATCATTAAAATTATAGATTGATATTAAATATGGGCACATGGATACTCTGTGTGCACAAATGGGTCTAACAGAAGATGCCTTTGCACTGATTTCTGGTCACCAATTTGCTTTCTTTGAATCTTTAAATACCCATTTCCAAATCTTCCAGCTCCAAAAGAAGGGCAGTCTCTTTTCTCATTTTCTCCAACTAACTTTTTTTCCAGCTGTTTTCCAAGTGCTGCTTGTACTTTCAGTAATTCGATCACTTTCAGTTTCTTCTTTAGGTTCTTGACTTGTCTGTCTCAGGGTCTCCAAAATTGGCTGAGAGAGAGTGTTTTGTGGTATGCTCTGTGAGGCAGGAGCAGGTGCCGAATCTGGACTGTGGGCACTTCTCGCTTCCTGTTTTGCAGCTTTCTTAGCTTCATGTTTCCTATGATGTTCAAGGGCTGTTTTTGATAATAGCTTATTATTTCTCGGTTGTGGCTTCGTGTTCTGAAGTGGCTCCTCTTTGAATGGTTTGGAATTGGTGACTTAAAGCTGGAGGCTACCCACTGAGGTAGCTAAAGTTGCAATGGCTTATAGGCCCCCAGCTTATATGTGCTGGAAATATTTTCTCCAAAAATGGCTGCCAAGAAACCTGCTTTAATTTTCTGTTTGACAGTATATCATACTATTGCAAGATATAGCCAGCATAATGCCAAGTCTTGTCCCCATTATTAACATATAACCTGGGAGCACACATGGCTGTTAAGATGTGCTCACCATCTGGGTGCCAAGGGAAATAGGCAGAATCATAAGCTACTGGTTTAGAATAAATATGTAGTTCATAACACCCCACACTTCCATTTGTCCCCTCAGATTTCCAAATTTAGCAAATACTAATATGTGTTCATGACGGCGATAGCAGGCTGCATTAAGAAGATCAAGTCCAAAGTAAAATACAAGATCACGTCTCAAGTAGAAAAGTATTGCTGTGGCAGGCATAAAGCCATAAACAGCATGAAACTAGAATTCCAAACTACATCATAAAAGGGGCAATTTTTGGTAATTACACTACAGAACTTTCTCCATTTGTTGCAGTGTAGTGCATTGTTTGTTCCCCATAGGAGGAAGCTCCTGTCTTGTCAACACCTGTGCCAGCTATTACCAACACAACAGTAGCTTTTTTATTCTACAGTATTTTAACCTCATACCTAAAAGAACTTTTATTGGCTGAAGCTTCATGAAGCCCCCCAAAGTTGGGGTATTAATATAACCTAATAAATGAAGGTGCATCCTTACTTCCTAGAACATAGACAGCCACCTTGTTTAGTTGGGGGCCACATGATAATACAAAATCATTAATTTCTTTTGCAAATGCAACTTATTTGCAATTGTGTTAAGATTCTTTTCAAAGAAATGAACTTCATTGTTAACATTTCAGGCACAAAGAATTTCATCTTCTTTGTGCCTGAAAAAGATGGATGGATCTTACCATGGATGGATACCAATTTTGCATTTTTTTCTGAAGGATTTCAAACATGTCCCAGTTTGCACATCATAAAGCTGTAGGCTGGTTGTCCCAGCTGTGCCATCTTTAGAGGTAGTATAAGGCTACCCCACTGCCAGGACAATGTTTTTTGGTGAGAATTCAAGGAAAACTTCCTTTAGGAGGTCAAAGGAATTCAGTAGTCCCTTGTAAATGACATTGATAATATTTACGTTTTCTCCATTTCCTTAGGCAAACAAGTTCCCATCCTTCTAAAGGGATAACAAATTTCCCCAGATTCTCTTGCTTTCTATGAAAAGTGATGGTTCATTCACCATGTATAGTTCTTTCTATCATCAGATTGTCAAGAGCAATGTGGATAATATGATGTTGTCCTGTAAAGAGCTTTTTCTTTTTTGTCTGGGAAAGAGTATTTCTCCTTTGTATTTGAGGCAGCTTTGCTGGATACAGTATTTGTGGATGACAGTTTTTTTTTTTCTTTTAGCACTTTGAAAATGTAATTCCACTCGCTTTTGGCCTGTAGGATTTTTGTTGAGAAGTCTATTGTGAAATTGGAGTTCCTTTATGTTATTTGTTTGTTTCTTTCTTGCTGGTGTTAGGATCCTCTCTTGGTCTTTGATCTTGGAGAGTTTGATTATGATATGCCTTGGGCTTGTCTTATTTAGGTCAAATTTGTTTTGTATTCTCTGACTTTTCTATATCTGCTTATTTATCTTTTTAAGGTTTTGGAAATGTTTCTTTTATTATTTCTTTAAATAAATGTTCTAGCCCTTGCTTCTATTTAACTACCTCTTGAACACCCCAAATTCCTAGATTTGGTCTTTTGAGGTAATTTTCTATATCTATAGATGATTTTTATTCCTTTTAACTATTTTTTCTTTGAGCTCACTGATTCTCTTCTCTGCTTGATCTATTCTACTGTAGAGAGCCTGTAATGAATTTTTTAGTTCAGCAAATGTATTTCTCAATCCTAGATTTCTATTTCTGTTTGTTTTTATTATTTCAATACCTTTTAAAATTTTCTCTGATAAACTTCTGGATTTTTGTGTGTGTGTGTGTGTGTGAGACCTGGTGTTTTGAGTTCTTGGTTGGACAGCTCAATGTATTGCTGTCACTGGTTCCTTGCTTTGTCTTTTTGGGAAGGTCATGATTCTGTATTTGCTGTTGTTTCTTATGGATGTATGTTTATGTTTTTGCATTGAGAGATTAGTTACATATTCCAGTTTTCTGTGTCTTCCTTTTTTTGGTTCTTATTGGCTGTGTTTTCTTAAAGATTTTTGTAGTTTACCTGTAGATTATCTTTTTTGTCCTCTCTCATCAAGTTCTTCCTCTTTTGTGGCATTAGATGGTGGCTTAAGCCCAGGTTTGCCTCAATTCTAGTAAATGGTTCTGAATGGGAGAGGTCCCAAAGGGATCCCATGGCAGTATGACAAGGCTGGTTAAGAGTTTATGCCCCAAGGCCCTGTGGAACAACCCCCCTGCAGTGTAGTACTGCTGAATAGCCACTCTGACATTCCCTTTGGCTAAGTAACAGATATGAGTTTCCAGGCTGGAGATGGTAGTCTTACACCTCCCCTCTTTGTTCCTGTCTAGAGCAATGTCTCTCCCTTCGGGTATTCCTCATGCTTCCAGTGGATAGGGGCAGGGACAGCTGTCTTTCCAGGGAACCCAAGGTGGTTGGGTGGAAGGCTGGTTGTCCACCTTGATCACATATCTTCCAGTATAGAAAATATGAGTCTGGGGAAAATAGTCTGTGTACTTGGTGCTGTGCAGATTAGGGGGCGGGGCATCTTAGACATAGAAGTCTGATTCTCTTATTGTCTTCTTGGAGTTTTTCTCACTTCTTTGTGACCTGACAACTGTCTCCTTCTCACATTTGAGTTCTGGGATATTGCTGATGATAATCTTGGTGCTAGATATCCTTTTTTGATTTTCTGTGATAGGCGAATAAAGCCAGCTGGCCTCTGTGCCACTGGTTTTGGAACCAAAAGTTGTCTTGCACTTTTAAAATACTGGTAAGCTATTTTTGTATACCATGGAATACTATTCAGCCACTAAAAAAGATGGAGACTTTACATCTTTTGTATTAACCTGGATGGAGTTGAAACACATTCTTCTTAGTAAAGCATCACAAGAATGGAGAAGCCAGAATCCAATGTACTCAATTTGGATATGAGGACAATTGATGACTTAGTGTATGGTGGAGGGTGGGTGAAGGGAGGAATGGAGAGAGGGAAAGAAGGAAGGGCCTGGGGGTGTGTGTGACACATTTCTTAGAGGTGGGACACAATAATAAGAGGGACTTTACCTAACAAATGCAATCAGTGTAACCTGGTTCTCTGTACCCTCAATGAATCAACAACAACAACAACAACAAAAAGTCTGTTTGCAGTTAAAAAATTGATTTGTTCATCACATCCTATCAGCTAGTTACTAAACTTGGTTCTTAAAGATGTCCCTATCAATAGATGATTTACCAACCTGTATGATTTCAATTTAAAGTTGGACATAAAATAATGCAGATGTGGCTGTATCCCCTTGGGCAACTTCTGTTCTCATTATACTTTCTTGGTGGGATACTGCAGATATTAGTACTTTAGGCACAGAATTGTCCTCCACTGACCCTTTTGCTCCCTGCGTCCTCTCAAAATTCCAGTTTCACTACCACATCAGAGTCCTGGGAATTTTTCTGAAATTTTGTGATGGGAGAAGGGGAATAAAGAGAACAGCTGGCACTGATGATGGGGCAGGAGTTGTTCTAAATACTTAATGTATTTAGGGACCTGCTACAGAATGTGTGGGGCCCAGATCAAAATGAAAATACTCAGCCCTTTGTTCAAAAGTGATTAAGAATTTCAAAATGATGAAATAGGAAAGCATTAAATAAAGTACAGAGCCCTTCTAAGCATGGGGCCATGTAGGGTGCAGAGGTCACCAGCCCTGGAAGCCTTCTCTGTTGTGGGTCAACGTTTTAATCCTTGTGAAAACATTTTGAGGTATCATCATTCTCATTGTACAAATGGGAATGGTTAGGTGCAGAAAGATAGGTGTGGTTAGTCCTAGGTCACAGGATTAAAACATTGCAGCTGAGATTCCAACCTAGACACTTTTAGTTTCTTAATCAGTATGATCAGTAACAATATGTTCAGCTGCCTCACTAGGGAAGAAGAATGTGGGGCCCAGACCTCATCAAAGCCCCTCAGTTCAATACCTGGGCTGGTTTTCCAAAGTTTCTTTACTGGTGTGCTGCCCCTACCCTCTAGTCCCTAATAAAATCATAGCTTTGATTATGAAACAAATAACAAAAGCCAAGAATAAACTGACCCTTTCCCCAGTAATTTATTTGTTCCCCTGTTCTATTGTAATTTAAACATACTCTCTGTGGAATCTCCTTCCATCACATACACATAGGAACCAAGAGGCTTAATAAGGTTTTAAGCCAACGAAAATCAGTCTTGTCCTAGGAGTGATGTTACTGCTAAGAAAATCAGATTTTATCTGTACTGTTAAAATAGCAAAATTATATTTCCTTTAAAGCATTCCACTTATTTTTGTACACTTATCCATGTTTATAGTACTTGTCTTCTATTAGCCTAAATTTGTGAGTTTTTATTCTAGATTGTTCCAGATTCCAAGCAATTGCAATAATTGAGTCTATTTTAATCTGTTTTGATTCTCTGTATTGTTTCAATACACAATGAGGGGGTCACTACAGAAATATCTTTGCCTGTTTTGTGAAAATATACTTCCTTTTCCAATGAGTTTTGCCAAGAAGTTAATATTAATGCCAAGAAATACTGTTGAGTGAATGAAAAAATGTGATGTTTCATCCTTTGGGAGGGCATCTTGGTGACATTTTCCTAAGATAATTGAATGAAGCCAGAATATTATTTGAGAAAACAATTGATTAATTTTGCAGCATTTATATCAGAACACTACTGTGGTAAATATATCTTCTTTCTAATGAAGGTGGAATCTGGGGCAAGTGATGCCTTAGAATGATACTCACCCCTTTGTGGCCCCTTTCCCATGACTGAATTATTGGATAATAAGAGTGTATCTCATGTTTCCAAAACTTCCTCTCTATGTCTCCCAGTTCTTGTGCCAAAGGGTATCTGTAAATTGGCTTGAAAGTTGAGGGAATAGAAAAAAGGTCAAAGTTTGAAAGAGAAAGGAAATCTCCTTGGGAAAGTTTAAAATAAATTAAGTAGATCTGATTAGCAAAAGAAGATAGCTACATTTCAAGAAGATGTTAAATGTTCTGTACCAATCATTTTATGTTGATTAAAGAGAACGCTATAATTTCTTTTCTAAATTGAATGAGCTACAGTGAAAAATAGTATTTGGCCCACCCTGAACAATAACTTTTCTCTGAAGACCTTTACTGTGGATTGAGAATTTTAAATTAGATGAAGAAATAACAATGCATGCTGTTGCTTAGCAACCACTATATGTCTGTTCATAACAGAGACTCCAAATGGATGAGTTTTGGGTCACTTTGAGAGAACAAATAAACTAATTACCTGGGGCAAAATTAAATGAATTTCCACAAGCTGAACTCATGCCAATATCATTTTATTTGTGTATTTGGACTAAGGAGAGGTTTTCATGATTACAAAGGTTCCTGGTTTGGCTTACAGCTCTTGAATCTGTAATACTCTGGGTTGTTGGGAGAAGTGGCTTTGGTGACAGTGGGGTTTGGGGCTCAGGAATTGGGCAAACCTGAAGCTGCAGGTGGGTCGTTTGGTTTTTGCAGTTGTTGGGTGATGTTTGTGAGCATAGATTGTCTCCCAAGAGCAGAGGCAGATGAAGACTCTCATTCCTGCCCTGCATAACCTTATTACCAAGTGTTGACAATGAAAGCAAGTCTCAGAATGAATTCTGCACCCCTCCTCTCCATAAGTCTTGTTTAGCAAGGAAACATGAAATCTGCCCCTGGGAAACTCAGGGAAGTCTTAGCTCTCTGTCCTTAGTCTCTTTGCAAATTAGATCACATGATAGCAACTTTACGGAATCTAAGACTTAATGTCATCATAGGCCTGGTGTTAGACTGCTGGCTAGACTTTCACATCCTACTCATGCCTGAGCACAGGTGACTAGAAAAGATTTCTAGGCTGTTCACATACTTTGAACATCACTCTTTTCACCACCAACAAATTATTTCTCATGTCCTTTGTGCTCACTGAAAACGCGTCTGACTCAGAGTACAATAGTCGAAGGCTCAAGTGTAGCTTCCTGGTGGGGTATTTCAATTGCTGACTACGCAGTCCCCAGTTGTGCATTAAAATGGATTTGCACAAATCTTAGATTCCATGACCTGGAGGATACCATTATGTCATATAACACTAAGAAAGACAAAATGCTGCCAATAAAACTCACACAGTGCTCTCTTATCACTTTACAATTTCACTTTTTATTTATTGAAATAGCCCTTTTAGCTTAGATTTTTTTACTATAGTTTGAACATGTCCATAGAGCAACAGGGAAAGAGGTGTATAAATGTTTATAGTTTCCCTACAAATGTATTTCACAACCAAAATTTGACGTGTCTCAATCACTTTACTAACAAGAGGTCTATGTTCATTTTCTTTTTCTTTTTTTCACCCAGTGCTGCTGTCCATGGACACTGATGATGCAATATTTTTTAAAGCAACTCAAAGAGCCATTGGTGTGGGTAGCAGATCTATGTGACTTAGGGCCTGGATTTTATAAAATATTGGGGGGGCTTGTAGAGAAAAAGGATACCTAGGTAAAATAGTGATTATTTATTCAGAAAGAGAAAAACAACTATTACAAGACATTATAAATTTGTGAAGTTAAAAATTTCAATGCAAAGCTGTTAAATGCAAATACCAGAGATATTACATACTACTGACAAATAACAGAAATGCTTTCATTAGTTAACTTTGTGACTAATGCTTTTATTCCTGCATTTTCAGGCAGCACACTCTGCAATTGCCCTGTTGTATGGAGCTATGTCACTGTCATCAAATTATCCTTACACTGTGCACATTGGCTCAGCGCTCAACAGGTGGAAGTTCCGTCATTGGAACACTTGACTCTCCAGACCACATCACGCCTTGGTTCACATCAAGCTGGGGTGTTTGCTCTGAGACTGCTGATTCCGTCGGGCCAGGTGCTGTGGTTATACTGGAAAGCAGTCTCACCCAGATGTTTGTGGTCCTCTCTATTTGAGGTACTATTACATATTTTTCCTCTTTAAAACATGGAAATCCTAATTTCATTTTGTGTGATTTTCATAAAAAGGCATAGCATGTTTTGAGTTATGAATGTTTTACTTTTGGATTTTCTCCACTGAGTACTTCTATGTGGACTCAGATCCATGATAACTGAACACTTTGCTTACAAGTTTGGACACCTTTGATGACTGAATGAAATTTAAACAGATTGGCTTTTGGCCCTGTCTGTGTTCAACCCTGCTATTCCTCCGCTACCTTCATGTTTGAGGAGTTGGGGCTGCAGCAAGTCTGCTCAGGCTGCCACAACCAAGTACCACAGACAGGTGGCTTATACAACAAGAATTTGTTTCCTCACAGTGCTGGAGGCTGAAGTCAGAGATTAGGGTGTTGGCAGTTTTGGTTTCTCCTGAGGCGTCGCTCCTGCATTTTTGGAGAGCTGGCTGCCATCTCACTGTGTCCTCTCGTGGTCTTTTCTCTGTGCATGTGCATGCTGGTGTGTCTTCTTACAAGGAAGGACATCGGGCCTACTGAATGAGAGTCACTCTTATGACCTCATTCAACCTCCAATGCCTCCTAATAGCTGTGTCTCCAAATCCAGTCACCTTGGGGGCTGTGGCTTCAATATGTGAATTCTGGGGGCACAGTATCTGGTCCCTAAAAGGTAACATCAGATTGGAGTCTGACCTCTGGCCCTTCACCAGGTGTCAAGTGTATATCATTTCTTATAATGCATATGAAAACTACAGTGATCTCAAAATAAAAGTTTTAGGTGAGTGCTAACAATTCAGTAGAAAATCTTGTAGGCTAAGTAGAATACTTTTAATCTCTAGGCACCAAATGGTTGGAAGGAGGGGCTGGAGAATGGTGAGTTGGATACAGTTTGCAGCATTCCCAAAGTTGGCATCAAGAATAAGTTAGCTCTCTGAGATGGATTTACCAATGAAACCAATAAAATTTAATCTTCAGGATCCTCCTTGAAGTGTTTTAGTAGTACTTAGTATATCTACTCCATTTTCTTGAATGCAGAAGTCTAGCAGGATTTGGTACTATTTTTGATGTTTGCTCATGCAGACAATGACACAGGACAGGTGCCTGACCAAGGGCAATGTCAGAGTTGGGGAAATGTGAGAAAATGCATGCCCTAGAATGAAATGGAGGATTTTATATAGCCGGTGATATAGTATTTTCCTATATGTCATAGGGCATAACAGGGTTACTATGGTCTAAATGTTCCCTCAAAATTCACATGCTGGAATCCAATACCCAATGTGATGATACAGGAGGTGGACCCTTTGGGTAATGATTAAGTTATGAGGGTGGAGCCCTCATGGCAGGGATTAGTGCCTTTCTACCATAGGCTCTAGGGAGCTTCTTTGTCCCCTCTTACCACATGAGGAGACAGAAAGTGCCATTTTTTAAAAATCAAATCATAATTATGTACTTTAGTGCAATCATGGGGCACAATGTGCTGACTTCATATACAATCTGAAATATTTTCATCGAACTGTTTAACATAGCCTTCATGGCCTTTTAATCGCTATATGAAAACATTTATATTTGGAGGGTGGAGCAAGATGGCGGACGAGTAACAGCTTCCTTGCGGCTGGGCACAGTGAGACTGGGGAGAGAGAACTTCAGGCATCTCTGCCAGGCAGGATCTGCCCAGAAACTTCCCTTTGGGGACACAGGGAGACAGCGTGAGGCTTCTGGACACCCTGAGGAAGGCTAAAGTGGCGGAGATTGGGCAAGTGGTTGCGTCTGTTCATTCGGTCT
>CAUYON010141241.1:0-13190 GCA_963573935.1 Arctocebus calabarensis
TTTTCATTCTGAGCACAAACCAAATAGCAGACCTTTATTGAATGCCTGCTGGGTGCTGTAGGAAAGAGTTCTTAAGATGCAGATAGAAACAAAATCTTTGCCACCCAGAATGGGTAAGATGGACCCTGAGTCTGCCCTTAAGAAATGGGCAGGAGTTCTATGGTTGTGTGGCCTTTTGTTGCTTGAGAGTTCAAAGTCCAAGAGCTATTCTATAACCTTCTTGTTAAGCTAATCAATTAGTTAAGCTTAGCTTATTTAACAAAAGAAGATATTTGTACTAAGCAAAATCACAGATAGTATTTCCTTTGTAATTTCTCATATCTAGAATACAGTATTTTACCTAACCATAATTCTTAACTAACTGAAACTTACCCATTTAAATACTGTGGGAGTTTTGACAAACAGCCAGGAGAGGAATTCTCTCATTCATCGGTAGGGTCTGTGTACCCTCCTAACAAATATGAGTTTGTGTCCGCTTCAGCCAATAAAAGTATGGCAAAATTAGTTCTAACACTACATTGTAAAAGGCTGTTTGATTTCCACATGGTTCTCTTAGGATATTAGTACTGAGGAAGCTAACTGCCAGGTAGAAATATGACTTCTCTGAGATTCCCACGCTGGAGAAGCCGCTTATTCCAGCTGACAAACCCAGCTGAGCTCCCAGCATCAACGACCAGACCCATGAGGGTGCCTTCGTGGACACCCAAGCAGTTGAGCCTTCGGAGACTGCAGCCCCACCGAGCATGTCATCTGATCAGAAAGAATCTCATAAAGACCTTGAGCCAGAACTGCCCAGCCCAGCCTTTCCTGAATTCTAGGCCCTTCAAATTATGAGCCCAATAAAATGGTTTATTAACTAAGTTTTGGAGTACATAGTTACTTAGCAATAGTAATTGGAACAAGTAACAAGAAATAAAAATATTTAAAATCAACTATGTTATACATGTCTCTGAAGTGTGTTCTTCACTGTACTCTTTTTCTGAACAGAACCTAAACATAAGTTCAACCACTTATGAATGTGCATCGTACATCTTATTTTGTAGTTAATGTAACATCCTCAAGTTACAAAATGAGTTGCAAAGGGACTCTAGACTGCTTAGTTTATCAGAGTCTTACCTGTGCTTGTAGTTTTTTATTTTTCTCCTTGCTGCCTATAATCATTTCACCATATCTAAGTGTGCCACCTTCAGCTTGTTAAACTATTTTTAGAGTCATTGTGTTCAAATTTGGGTACTACATTTCATGAAAGATGTTTTCAACAAATATTTGGTGAATGCTTACTTTGTGTCTGGCCTTGTTCTAGGTGCCAGATGAGCTGCTAAGCTTTAAGAAAGTGGTGGTTTTTGGCTCGGCGCCTGTGGCTCAACGAGCTAAGGCGCGGGCCACGTACACCTGAGCTGGCGGGTTCGAATCCAGCCCCCGGGCCCGCCAAACAACAATGACGGCTGCAACCAAAAAATGGCCGGGCGTTGTGGCAGGTGCCTATAGTCCCAGCTACTTGGGAGGCGGAGGCAGGAGACTCGCTTGAGCCCAGGAATTGGAGGTTGCTGTGAGCTGCAATGCCACGGCACTCTATCCAGGATGACAGCTTGAGGCTCTGTCTCAAAAAAAAAAAAAAAAAAAGAAAGTGGTGGTTTTTGACACAATGTGTCTCCAGTTTCTAGAAGGATACCTGGTGTTCACTAAGTCTGTTGAATGAGTAAACACAGACCCTGTGTTAGGTGATTGGAGCACATGCTCACAATGAGGTCTGTAGGGCTCTGGCCCCATAATACTGAGGGTGGCGGGTTCAAACCCGGCCCCAGCCAAACTGCATAGAAAAATAGCCGGGTGTTGTGGTGGGCGCCTGTAGTCCCAGTGACTGGGGCAAGAGAATCACCTAAGCCCACGAGCTGGAGGTTGCTGTGAGCTGTGATTGTATGGTACTCTACTGTGGGTGACAAAGTGAGACTCTGTCTCTATAAAAAAAAAAAAAAAAAGAGTGAATAGAAGGGAGAAAGAGCTGGAAAGTGTGTTGTAGGATGAATGAATTAATTGGAGATGTGTAGCTTGGAAAAAAGAAAGAGTTGATTGATGGAGGGAAGGATTATAATGTGGAAGAGCAATGGTGCTAGATTTGAAGTAAAAAGTGTTTTTCTTTTTTTGCATCTTTATTATCAAGTAATAAAGAGTAATAAAGTCTTAGGTGGAGTTTACCATCACATTACCTGGCAGTGGTGGTTTTCATTTAAGAATACTGCTTGCTCAAATATAAGAAAAAAAAAACCTAATCATGGAATTCATCAGGAAAAGAAAATAAGATGTGGACTCCATTGGGCCAGATTTCTGTTTTGGGGATTCTAAAATATTTTTCACAATGATGTGATACGTATGGATTGTTCATTCATTTGAAATGTCACTTTTAAAGAGAGTAAAAGGGGCTTTATGGAGGAGCTAGGTACCTTGTCAGATGAGAAAAATATAAATATCATATTGTGGTACAAACCTTTGGATAAAATAGTGTATACGGAAGAAGATTTGGCATTCCTATCTTTTGAAAGGAAGTGGCAGGTCAGGTCTATTAAGATTTTAAACTATTAAGATTTTAAATTCTTAAATGTTGCCATGGCATTTTTCACAATTGGAGTTTCTTATTAACATCATCACTGTAGTCTCAGTAATTTATCAAATTTAAAGCAAATGAGAAAACAGAAGTATTACAGCTACTTGTGTAATCAGATGTTATATCTTAGAATACAAAGAAGCTAATCAAAATTGATCACTTTTTAATCTTTTAAAGGCATGATCACTTTTTAATCTTTGGTTAAATCTTTTTTAATCTTTAATTCGTTTCTTAAATTATCTTTGACATTAGATTGGGAATTTTTAAATTTCTTCCTTGGTTTTCTTAGGTGATTAATGAAAAATTTTGACTACGTATAGTCCTGTCTGTGCTGGGAAGACTAAGGTAAAGGATTCTTAATTTAGCTTTTATGGTTTCTTCCAGTTTGTGTTTAATCTGAAATATAAGGTAAACATCCTAACCTGACTTCTCTGGTGAAAAGTACAACGATAAATATCAAGGAAGATTCAGAATGGACCAACCAAAGGCACATCTGTTTATGAAATTGATTCTCCATTCCAATTTAGTCATGACATAGAGAAGACATAGCCCCAGGGAACATGAGAGCTTTTCTTAGCGTCACATTCCCATTTTATTAAATTCTCCTTGCCTGATTTGTTTCAAAATTGAATCTGTTTCTTAGCATAACTTTAATAGTGGATGGGTTTCTTTGGAGACATGTATAGATTTCAGAGTTATAGTGTTAATTTGATCTTATCTAGCTTAACGGAATTCTTCTTAGAAATGTATGCTCTTATTTAGGTCATTAAAATATCCCAGAAAAGCAAATACAGAACCTAGGCAGGTAAGATTTGAGGGGATCAATTTCTGGATGGAATGCAGTGCGCCATTGCAGGAGTAATTTCAGAGGTGGGGGTGGGGATGGGGGAAATGATGTCATTTTCAGGTATCACTCTAAAATTACCCAGCTTTTCCGAAAGAAGGACCATGTGGATCAGGGTACCTACCGGGCAAATCCCAAACTCAGTGCCAGCAATTTAAGGAATTTGTATTTATTAATAAGAGATAAAGGATTATGCTTTTTTATTTGGAACTTTTTTAGTTGAAGACTTTAGAGAAGACAGAGGGAGCCTGGGAGGGAATTTGTGACATCTTGTTCAGGGAAGAATTGAGGTAATTTGTGTCGTTGAGCCAAATACAGGTGTGCCTTGTTATGCTGAAACCCAATCTGGAAATGCAAACTCCCATTCATCATTCTGCATAATGGGACAAGTCTGACAGAAGCACTTGGTAGCAGTGTTCTTAGTCTTCAGGCTGTTTTCTTTAGTCAGACATTTCAACAGATGTGTACTCAGACCACTTGATTTACATCTGCAGGTGTGCATGGGCCACCCTTTGTGCATAGGCCCCCCCCCTTTTTTCTGTTTCATGTTTGCTCACTTCATTTTTCCAATGTTACAGCAGTGAACCTGCTCATTACTAAACACCAGTTTAGCTTTCCCAGAGGGACAGGAAACTGGAACCCAGGAATGTTATGAATGGGCATGTCCCTGGCTCCAGAATCTTTGGAGGGAAGCTGACTTAGAAGCCAGAAAACATGTTTGTTTTGTTTTGCAATGAAATGTCTGAGTGAGCAGACTAAAATGTTTTCTGTCTCTCCTTTAAGGTTCTGAGGTGGGAGCAGATATGCACAAGCTGCCTCATGCAGAAGCGTCCTTGCCTTGCTCTTTGTGTCATGATTTGCTGGAAGCAGAGACTTTAAAAATGATAGGGTCAGATTCTTGAGCATGAATATAACTAGATAGCCCTGGGCATAGCACTGCATCAGGGAAGTCACAAAAGGGTCATTGGTTAAACCACAAACCCTTGGTCTACCACAACCAGGATGGACTTCATGATTAAAGACGGAACGATCCATAGCAGCAGTCCTTCACCTTTTTTGCACCAGGAACCCATTTCATGTAAGACAGTTTTTCCATAGGCTGGGGTGCAGGGTTCTGACTTTGATGAGTCTGCACGCAATTGATTTATTATGGTCTCTGTGCATCAAACCTCACTGCTAAAGATAATCTGTATTTACAGCCAGTCCCCAGCACGGGCATCACTGTCTCAGCTGCACCTCAGATCATCAGGCATTAGATTCTCAGAAGGAGTGTGCAATCTAGATCTCTCGCATGCACAGTTAACAGTAGGGTTTATGCTGCTATGAAAATCTAATACTGCCACTGATCTGACAGGAACTGGGTCTCACTGGGGATGTGATTGATGTCAGTGTTGGGGAGCAGCTGTAAATACAGGTGCAGCCACTCACCTCCTGCTGTGCAGCTGGGTTCCTGATGGGCTGTCAGGTACTGGGCCATGGCCTAGGGGTTGGGGACTACAGCTCTATAGCATAATTTAATGGTGGAAAACTTAGGTTCCATTTTACCCAGATTTTTTTTTCTAGCTGCGAGCCAGACAGCCTTTGCAGGTAGACATTTACCAAACCATTTTATCTTTACAGATAGAGCAATAGCACTATTCAATTTGTTACACTCCAGTGTTGCATAGCACTTTGTAATATAGTCTTTTATGCAAGCAAGATATAACCCTGTGTCCTTAAAGGAAGCCCTGTGATGCCAGCCCAGCTTGTCTTGCATTTAGGATAAGTGGATTAAAATGTTGTGAAATTTGAATAGTGGCAGGCTTTTTTTTTTTTTAAGCTCATTTCATGTCGAAGTCTGCCCTGCCCTGACATGAAACTATTCATGATCTTTATTACACTAATAGGGATGTTCATGCATGTAAAAATATTAATGTTTGACTATGAAGCACTCCTCTTGGCCTGCTGGAGGTGCTATAAAACATATGATATATGCACCATATCAGTCTTAAAAATTAAAAAAAAATCTGAATATTTCTGGCCCCACAGGTTTTAGAAAAGGGGGCTGAAAACTTGCACTTAACAGGAAGAAAAATGGCCATGACCATAGAAACACAGAAACTTTCACAATTCACATTTGTTCTAATTTAATATTTCAGGGACTCTAAATTCTACCTTGTTAAGCAGATGAGAGCTGATACTAGAATGCTCTTCATGTGTTGGCGATCACTGGGGAATGTGTGGATTATTGTGGAGGGAAAAGAGGCCCCTAAAGAATATAAAGTCAAGAAACAGCAGAAGTGGAGTGTCTGGACAGACATGGCTTCAGTCACCCCCAGCTACAAGTGTACCTAATACTGTGGTCAAGAGTGGAGGCTCTTAGCTGTAATTAGCATTATACATTCATTGTATTAGTTGCATAAAAGAATATCTATGGTGACACTTGCCTGTAGTCCTGACTACTCTGGAACATAACCTGAGTCCCAGGAGTTGGAGGTTACAGTGAGCTATGATGATACCACTGCTTTCCAGCCTGGGTGACAGAGCAAGACCCTGGCTCTTAAAAAAAAAAAAAAATATATATATATATATATATACACACACACACATACATACGTATATATAATATTTATATGTGTGTGTATACACTTAGATTGCCTATTTAGTAAATTTGGTCTAGTTCATTTCATATTGTATTATATTCCATTGCTTTCAAGTAACCCCACTGCTTTTTTTAAAATAAAGTTTGGAGGTAAAAAAGAAATCCCTTAAGATACTGTCAAGAGAAGGCAGGGTGGATCAGTCAGACCCAATATCCATTTCTGGAAGGACCCCACCTGTGTAGAGTAGATACACAGCAGGCCTGAAGGAACAAAGCTTATTTCTTCCCATCGTGTTGTGCGTGCCAAGAGAAATGCTGTGTTCTTATAAAACACTAAAGTGTGGCTACTAATGCCTATGAAACCAGCCCGGCTTGTCTTGCATTTAGGATAAGTGGCATAAAATGTGAGAATGGAAGGGGAATGGAAGATGGGGTGAGAACTTGGGAGGGCCTTGAATGTATCACTACGTAGTTGGTCTTTGGGCATTATTTGCTTACAGATTTTGTGTGTAGAATTCCATGCCATGATGTTTTATCCTTCACCTAACTAAATGCATTGTTTTAGGCTAGGTTAGATATCTCCTACTAGATGCTGTTATGGACAAGTGGGAGTAGGTATACAAAGTTATCAAAATTTGAAAGGAGAGAAACTTAAAATGAAGGAAAAGTATCTATTGCATCTATGTATTTTTGTTCTTTCTGCAATTTGAGAACAGATTGCCATTACTTGTTTTTTGTGGTGGGAACACCATGGCCCATCAAGAGCTTGGCTTAAAATCAAATACTCTGGTGCAGAGGAGTCGCTATGGGTCTTTGCAGAGAGGAGTTATTGTTCAGAAAGGTGCTCCAGGAAGGTTTGAGTGGGAGAGACTGGAAAGCTGGGAGGAGCTATTTTGGTCATCTAGGCAAGAAACAAGTTGTTGCCTGAACCAGGCAGCCAGCAGTGGGAGTGGAAGGGGGAAATGCTGGAAGCAGAGACTTTAAGACATATCTGATATGCCTTTGATTTGTCTCCACTCTTCTCATTTTATTCCTCAAGGGCACTTGTATATTGGTAAGAAGGAAGACTCAATGAGGAGTTGACTGGGTTTTCTAGGATTTTCCCAGGGCTCAGGGCAACATTTTTTATACATATGTTAAAGGTTATCTGCTTGAAATGCTTGCTAAGGCTAACAGAATTCTTATTCTTAAAGTAAAGAGACATTTGGAAGAGTGGTGTGGGAGCTGTTTCAGTTCATAATTGTTTCTGGTTTGCTCCTGACCTGCCGTGACCCTCTGCTGAGCTCATAATGGGGACTCACTCTGCCATCCTCATTCACTATTCCTTGTCTCATTGGTTTCAGTGACCTCCCACCAACCTTGGCAACCCTCTCAGGGGCCACACCCTAGTCTTCTCACTATTTTTTCTCTTTTTTTGCAGTTCAGCTGAGGCTGGGTTTAAACCCACCACCCTCAGTTTATGGGGTCGGTGCCCTACTTGCTGAGCCACAGGCATAGTCTTCTCACTTTTGAGATGGTTGTTAAGCCCTTGTCCTAGCCATCTTTCCAATCTTTCTCTCACTAAGCCTGATCTCCAGACACATCATGAATCTATGCCCTTGATCCACACTCTGTTTTCTCATCCAATCTGGTCTTTGCTCCCCATTCTTCTGACTGCTCTATCCCTGGACCATGTAGCCAACCCTTTGGATGATTTTCCCTAGATACTGGTGAGATCCTCACCCTGACCTTTTGTAGTCCTTATTTCTCTCTCCAACTCTCATTCAACATAGCAGTCTACTTCTGTATTTGTACTCTCTCTATAGCTCCGATTATTGGCTCCCTTTCAAATTTATGATTTTTATATTAACAGAAACCTTTGCATTACTTAAAAATGTTTTTGCAGATCCAAAATATATACATTTTCCCATTTTCCATTGCAGCTATTCCATACCTTTATTGTTCTCTTCAATGATGCAAATTTCTTCCACAATCTCATTCTCAGCAGTGGAATTTTTCTTCATTTTATCTAGAAACAGAAATCACAAGAGAGAAGTTCTCCTAACTTTATTTATAGACCCTGAGTTATTGATTCCTGCCTCCAATATCAGTGATTAAACTGGGTCATTCCATTCTAATTCTTAACTATCTCTTAAAGCCTCCTGATGATATCCTGGCCTGTCTATAACTTTTGATACTGTGGACTATTCTATCAGTTAAATTGATTTTGGGTCCAAGTAACAGAAAATCCAAATAGAAGAGGCTACGTGAAAAAAGCCTGAAAGTAGGGCAGTTCCAGAGTCACTTAATTCAGTGGCTTGACAGTGTCATCAGGAACCTATTTTCTTTAGTCTTTTATCCATGATATTCATAGTATGATAACTATTTTTCCTCCCAAACTTTCCTAGGGTCCCACTGGCCAAGATTATAGAATACACACTTGCCTAAACCAATCAATAGCAAGGGGTATGGGAATTCCCTGATGGGTTTAGAATTGCTATGATGTAGATGCAGCGGGGTGGGAAGGAGTGCACATAGCTTCCCAGTAACTAAACAAAACTGGAATTCTGTTTACCATGAAGAAGCACAGAGGGAATGGCCACTGGGCAGACATTACCAGTAGCCTCCCCCAGCTCCATCCTGAAAGTCTTGCTCCCCTGAAACATGGACACTAATTTTCTTCTTTCCCTGAATATTCGCAATGTCTTTGTTCCCTTCATTGACTTTTTCTCTTTCTTCCTCTTAAATCTTAGTTTTTTTGATGTATGCATTTCATCTCTTTTTGCTCAATGGTATTTCCTTGAGCAACCTTCATTATTCCTATGATTTCATGTGGTAACTCTACACTGAAAATTCTTAAATCTTTATTGCTATACTGACCTGCACCTCTTGAGCACTATTTTATTTCTTCTTATGTGTTCTTGAATTCTTTGTCTTGATTAGTCATATGTACAATGGCAAGTAATTTTGCCTTCTATTATATACTTTTTCCTTAGTTACAAAATTCATTTTTACCCCTTTCTTGGGTACTTTAATCTCAAAAAACAAACACAAAGCTGGGCATGGTGGCTCATGCCTGTAATCCTAACACTCTGGGAGACTGAGGTGTGTGGATTGCTTCAGTTCAGGAGTTTGAGACCAGTGTAAGCAAGAGCAAGACCCATCTATACTAAAAATAGAAAAGCTAGCCAGGTGTTTTGGTGGGTGCCTGTAGTACCAGCTATTTGGGAGGCTGAGGCAAGATGATCAGCTGAGCCTAAGAGTTTGAGGTTGCTGTGAGCTATGATGCCACAGCACTCTACCCAGGGTGACTGAGACTCTGTCTCAAGAAAACAAAAAAACCCCCAGCAAAACACAACAACAAAACATGATTGTCCAATTTCACTTGCATGGCCATGTGTCTAAGGTCTGGCTTGTGTACCTTACTTAGGAGTATTGTATGGGACTTATAGAAAGCCTAATAAAATGTAAGCTGTTTAGTGGGAAAGTATGCCCTTTTGACTGTCAGTTTTTCCTACTTTTGGCCTTCAAATTTGAAAGATAACAAGAATTTCAGAGGTATCTTGGACCCTGTGGTGATCTTGAAAAGATGGAAGCTGAGGTAGAAGGATGTTGAGTCCCTATGACCATGGAGCTACCGTATCAGATTTGGATTTTTACATGGCAGGTATATCCAGGCAGCTATCATAAATACCTTAAACTGGGTAATTTATGAATAGTAGAAGTTTATTGCTCACAGCTCTGGAGGGTGGGAAGTCTAAGATCAAAATGCTGGCATGTTCACAGCCGGGATGACTCTGACAACTGCAGATCCTCATATCCCTTACCTAAGATGGGGAGCTGCAAGAAGAGCCCCTCCTGTGTGGTCCCACCTCTGACACATAGCATGCAATGGGTTCCCTGATGAGCCCCCTGGAGGGTCACCACTCTGGGGCACTGCTTCCCTTCCCCGTCCCTCAGAGCCCATGTGTTCATTGCCTAGGAGAGAAATCAGCCCTGCCTCTGGACCCTGTCCAACTTCAAGATGGCACTGGACTTGCCACTACTGTGAGGAGCCTGGAGCTGAAGTGGCTCTGGCTTGGCAAACCAGTGTTGCAAAAGTGGAAAGATTCTCTGTCCTTTGCTCAAGGACAAAAAAGAAAGTCACCAAAAAAGTTATGGTCTTACAGTACAGCATCTTCCTTTAAAAAATAAATATTTGTAAACTTAGGGGAAAAAATTGCTGTGAGATTCAGTGTGTGGGGAGGGCTGTCTACTTCAAGGTGGTGCTTTCTATGTGGCCTCACATAGCAAAGGGCAAGACAGCTCTCCGGGGCCTTTATTATAAAGGTATTAATCCCATAAGATGGGGTGAGGGGAGCACTGGTAACCTAATCCCCTCCCCTAAACCCCACTTTCTAATATCCATCATGTTGTTGATTAAATTTCAATTTGTTAATTTTGGTGGGACAAACATTCAGACCATAGCTACAAGTAAGCCCTTGTTTATCTCTGCCACCATTTGGGGATGAGGAGTTGTGTTTTTCTTCATTGCAGCTAATGTAGTTCTAATAGATATTTATACTCTTGTTACCCAAACAGAACATTCCATAGTTTTCATTTCTCCCTCTCACTGTCTATATCCTAATTCTTGGATTATACTTTGGAAATATCTATTGATCCTAGAAGATTAATATAAAGCCAGAACAAGAACACACATTCTATTCTCACAGATTTGTTCAATGTAAATAGTTTGACTATAGCAATTATAGGCAAGGACATGTAAAATGGAAACTCTTATTTTATTAATGGGAATATCATTTGGAAGAACTCATTTAGATAATAATTTGGCAATAAATAGTTAGATTCGCAAGGTTTTAGACATTACAGTCCCATAAGCCTACAGTTACTTCTAGACAGTTAAGAATGTTATACTTGTGTATTGGGAGGTGTATATGCTCTGCTTACTGCTGTGTTGTTTGTTAGAGCAAAAAATTAGAAGTAATCTAATTGTGAACAAGATGGATAAATAACTGTGATGTATCCAGTCAATTAAATTCTATAGAGCAGCCAAATGAAAGAGCTAGAACTACATGTACCCTTATAGGTTAAGTCTCAAGAATAATGTTGAACAAAAACTCAAGCAGGGGATTATGTACAGTATGATGCTGTTTTAATACAGTTAAACAATTGAAATAAAATGTTATTAATTGGCATTCTTCTCTATGACAACTGCTGCTGCTGCCTGTAGTCAGAGCCTCATTATTTTCCCCTGGTGTACTGTTAAAGAGCTCAATAATTTATCCTCCTGTTCCATTTTCTGCATTCCAACTCACTCTTGCTACTGCTTCCATAGAGTCCTCTGCTTAAAAAACCCTTGGTTTCCTACTGCATATTGGTAAATGCAGGCAAACTTTCACCTCCCTTTGTGTCTTCCCAAACTTGTGCATTCCTGTTCTTCAGCAGCTCTCAAAGTCCCTGTGTCAGCAGGCAGTTTCTGTCACTGGAGTGACTCTCCCCAAGTCCCACTTTCTCCTTGTCACCTATTAGAAGCCCATAGATGAACTTTCATGGTCCAGAGCCAGGGTCTTCCTTTCTCTAAAACACTTCCACTTTTCCACTCCTTGTACCCCCAAAGTTTATCTCACTGGTGGTGTAAGAAGTTGGCTTATTTATTGTATACCAGTTTTGACTGTGATATGAGCAGGATCTCTGTCTTGTTGATCTTGAGGTCCTGGAGCACCTTTGCATAATTATAGTGCATAGTCCAAAGTCATTAAAGAGACTCTGTATTGGAAGAAAGTATTTTTTTTTTTGAAGACTGAGTCTCACTGTGTTGCCCAGGCTGGCGTACTGTGGTGCTATATTGTTTTTTGTAATTGTGAGAGGAAAAGTGAGCCCAGAATTACAGTCTGTATTCACCATCTCAGCTTCTTGTGAAAAGTCACACTTATCCTAACATGTTGAGGATCACAAAAAAGGCTTTTTCAAGTTCACATCTTACTGGAACCAGTAGCTTAAGCTCCTTCATTGCAAAGTTGATAAAGGTTGTGTTTTAAGGAAATGATAGAAAGGATTGGACTTTTCAACCAGGGGAAATCTAAGAATGACTTAAATGGTAATGAAAAGATTCCCTCCTCTTTAAGAATATAAAGTACATGCTTTTTTTTTTTTTTTTGTCTTTTCCTCTGCTTATTAAAGTAATTCTTACTCATTGCAATATAAACATCAGAAAACATGAAATAGAATTTGTAGAAGAAAATTAAATGTTGGTTTTGGGGGGGTATTTAAAAATTTTTTTTTTCCTTTGGCAATATAGAGATACTTTGAAATGAAAAAGTGTTTTATATAAAAATGGAATCATGTTTTGTAACTTTTTCTTAACTTAAGGTTTTGTATCAACCAATAGAGCTTCATCATCATTCTTTTAAAATTCAGGCATAATTTATAACCTAAAGAGTATAAATCTGAGGTATACAGCACAACCACCACCCAGATCAAGATATAGAAAGAATATTTCTAGTACTGCAAAAGGTTCTCTTGTAGTTCCTCTGTGGTGATGAGACAGTTCTATATATTGGTTGTGATGGCAATTACATAATTATCCTTTACAAAAATTTTATAGAACTACGTACAATACACATACCTGCACACATACACACAAAATGAATACATATAAAAACTGGTGGGTTTCTTCTGAGTAAGCACCACAGCTGTTATCTGAGTAAACTCTGTAGTCTAGTTAATTATATTGTGCCAATATTAAATTACTATTTTTGACTATAGTTATTTATAAGGTGATGCCAATGGTCAGTGCTAGGTGAAGGGCACACTAGATTACTCTGAATGTTTTTTGCAACTTCTTATGTATCTGTAATTTTTTTTTTTTTTTTTTTATTGTTGGGGATTCATCGAGGGCACAAGAAACCATGTTACACTGGTTGCATTTGTTAGGAAAAGACCCTCTTACAATCGTGTTTTGCCCCCAAAAGGTGTGGCACACACCAAGACCCCAAGACCCCAAGACCCCACCCCCCTTACTCCTCCCCTCCCTCTGCTCTTCCCTTCCCCACCCCTCCCTCATTCTTCCTCTCTCCGCTCTCCCCTTCCTTCACCCCCACCGTGTCAATAATTGTCTTTAATTATCCTCATATCAAACTTGAGTACATGGGATTCATGCTTCTCCATTCTTGAGATGCTTCACT
>CAUYON010141242.1:0-18353 GCA_963573935.1 Arctocebus calabarensis
TAGTCCCAGCTACTAGGGAGGCTGAGGCAAGAGAATCGCTTAAGCCCAGGAGCTGGAGGTTGCTGTGAGCAGTGTGACGCCACGGCACTCTACCCAGGGAGATAAAGTGAGACTCTGTCTCTACAAAAAAAAAAAAAAAAAACACCAAATAATAGCAGGGTCGCTTTGATTGGAGTCAGAGCTGGGGTGGGGGCAATATCTTCTCACTCCATCTTCAAGGCACCTGGGCACCCGGCCCCCAAGGGGTGCTGGACCTGGGGGCTTTATCTGGGTTTCTGGATTTGGGGGTCAGATGGTTCAGCTCTCAAAGTCTGATGTTCTAAGGCTTACTGGTAGGGGCTTTAGGAGCCTTGAGGTGTTCTGTGATTGAAAACAAAAGATGCCTGCCTGCCTCAACTTACTTGTCAATATAATGGATATAAAATAATATCTGGAGTAAATTTAAAGAATGGATTCATGATGGCTGCTCCCCTATCTGTTGTAATCTCTCTTGGGAAGATAACCAGCCTTCTCCTCTGAGTATTTCTTTTATTTATTTATTTATTTATTTATTTATTTATTATTTTTATTACATCATAGCTGTGTACATTAATGCATTTATGGGGTACAAAGTGCTGGTTTTATATACAATTTGAAATACTTTCATCAAACCAGGTAACCTAGCCTTATTTCCTAAGGATGTCTTTGTGTTTTTGTAAATGCAGCACTCTTATCACCCCTGCACCTTTTCTCCTACAGTCAGGTAGTAAGGTTGCAGTTTGAGGCTATTATTTTACTCTTGTGCTCTGGGCTCTCTACAGAGCCCTGTGAGGGAGCCCGGGGCTCTGCCATCTGATTCCACCCCTGTCTCTCTATGGGGCAGGAGACCGGCCCTCCGGCCTGCGGTTTCTCCTTCTGCGGAGTTCAGGCATTACCGTCAATGATCTCTTAGGTTCCCTGCAGCTGTGGCATCCTCTCATTTGAATACCATCAACAAAAATAGAAATGCAATGCCTTATGTTTAAAAGACGACCGAGCAATTACTTTAAAGTTTATTTCCTGCTCCCTTGCCTTTCCAATATTGCAAATCTCCTCAGTTTTAAAATTAAGTTGTAAATGAGATTTGAGTTCCACATCGCTCGCTTTGTTCTCTCTCCAAGAGAAGGAGTTGAATCACCAGTTCAAAGAAAATGTACACATAACTGAAATTCAAAGGCGGTTGGAGGGATTTTCTTCTTCCTAATCTTGGTTACCGGGTTTGCCATCTGATTAACCTTCCACAGCCACCACTGGGAAGAAGGCAGCTCCCTACCCTGCTCTTAGGTGACCTCTCCTTGTTTACAGGGCAAACTCTGAGATCAGCTCCATGACTGTCATTTTAGAACTAAAGGAAAATGGTCTGCCGGGCAAGACATTTTTACTTACAGGAACTTTAGAAAAATTCTCTCAACCACACTTGGAAGCAGTTATTTTCATACCCACTTTACTGATCAGGAAACAGAGGCAGGGTTAGGGTTAAGCAACTCAGTTAAGGTTTCACAGCTATTGAGTGGTGGACCAGGATTCCCGCCCAAGCTGCCAGCTTCCAGAATTATTTACTCTTAATCCCTGAACTTGACTCACGTGTCACCTCTGTTTTGGAAAGAAGGGCTGAAAGATCTTCTAGTCCAACTTCCCTTGTGATGCTCCAGTATCCTGCAAGGCCACTGGCATTGAAATACTCCCAGAGATGTGAAATTCCTTCCCTTTGAAGACAGTCATTCATCCAGTTGACAAACATGCAGGGCCCCGTCTGAGTGCCAGCCTTGTGTTCAGCCTTGGGCTGTAAAGATGAATGCGTCACACTTCCTCCTGCTAGGGGACCTGTGATGGCCTTGAGAGTCTTGCTAGAAAAACTCTGCCTTTACTGAACTGGAAAAGACCTTTCTCTAACTAAAGTGATGGTGTGATCACTGTCTAAGCCAGGACACTGCTAAGAGTGAACAGGGACATGTAATATGATGTCAGGGTGACAGATGTCCCAGTGGCCTGGCTCCTGCAGGCAGGAATGTGTGGCCTCAACCTACAAGCCATATCCAGGGTGTTTATGTGGCCTTTGAGCCCACGCATCAGGCATTTGACATTTGAAGACCATTGTCTCAGCCGCTCCCTCTTCTCCGAAGTCTCTCTCGGTTCCTTAAATGATTCTCTCCATTTCTTTGGCTCAGAGCCTTGCTCCAATGTTCTTGCTTTCCTTAGAGCACATCTCAAATTCTCTGTGTGGTTCTGGTCCTTCTCTGATCTGGCCTGATTCATTTGGGAGGGGATAAGTCTTCTTCCAGGGGAAGGAAGAAGGCTGCATATTTACCAGAGGTGTCATGCCCAGCCGGGGTTCAGACTGAACATGGAACATGGAGCTGAGAACAGAGGTAGGGTGCTCTGTGCCTAGCAGGTGGCAGTGCTTAGAAATTCAAGATGAGAAGGTTTGGGAGAAAGGTCAGAAAAATATGCTTCTCTGGTATTTCTCAAGCTTGGAAAACATGTTTGTTTTTAGCTGAGATTCTTCTTTTAACCCATCAGCCTTGAGACTGTAAATCTCTGTTTATTCACTCAGTCGACAAACATTTATTGACGAGCAGTTATTTTCAAGCTACGCAGATGACACAGTCCCTGTTCCCGAGGGTCTCAGAGTTTAGGTGGGGGCAGGGCAGGTGGCAGAGTGGCCAAGGTGCCACAGAGAAGGAGCACCTACCACCTGCTCAGCAAGTGTTGGGCTTCACAGTGTAGGCACTTGCTGAGCTGGTCCTCAAAGCGCGAGCGGAAACTTCCATGGCAGGGAAGGGGTTGAGATGCGGGCAGAGGGAAGGGCAGGTGGGAGAGACAAGAGACCTGAGTGACCGTCATGCGACTGGGGGGAAGGGCGGTGACGGGAGATGGTGCAGGACGGGACGGCCGGACCTTGGCGTCGCCAGCAGCATTTGGCTCTGAAGTGGGAGCGACCTTCACCTTTGTGGGCCTCTTTGCAGCCTGAAAACTGGCGAGTGGACTCAGAGGTCCCTGTGGTCAATTCAAGCGAGCACCAGGGCTGAGCACAAGGGAGAAAACGCCGTTACTTGAGAGCCGTGTTCTCCAGTGTGGCTCAGCTGCCCGTCTTCTGCACTCTGGCGGGAATGTGGGCGAGACGGAACTTCCTTCCTTCAAGCCCCATTAATCTGCCCATTTCTTTGCTTCAAATCCCACTTCAAACACGCAGCGGCTCCTCAAATTCATAATGAAATAATTTCTAATCTTGCTGGGAGTCAGCAAGCCTCTGTCAGGTGGGTCAAGGTGACCCAGGTGACGCCTGTGGCATGTCAGTGGAAATCAGTGGCTCTCCTGACCTCCTCACACACACGCAAGCACACACACATACACAGGCGCACACACACACAAACACAGGCACACACACACAGACACACATACACAGGCGCACACACAAACACACATACACAGGCGCACACACAAAAACACATACACAGGCACACACACATACACACATACACAGGCGCACACACAAACACACATACACAGGCGCACACACACATACACACTTATATGGGCACACACATATACACACACAGGCACACACACACACACTTATATAGGCACACACACACATACACAGGCACACACATATACACACCTATACAGGCACACACACACATACACAGGCATGCACACCAATATGCACATACACAGGCACACACACATACACACATACACAGGCACACACTCACACATACACACATACACAGGCACAGGCACAGGCACACACACATACACACATACACAGGCATGCACACAAATACACACATACACAGGCACACACACATACATACATACACAGGGACACACACACACATACACAGGTACACACACACCTACATACATACATACACAGGCACACACACACACACATACTCAGGTACCCAAACACACACATAGGCACACACACACACAACCATACATGGGCACCCACATACATAGGCTCACACATACACATACACAAGCACACACACACTCACACATACACAGGCACACACATATACTCATACAGATGCAGATCGGCACATGTATGCACACACACATGCACACAAGGGCACACATGCACACATGCACGCACATATGTACACACGAATGCACACAGATGCACACACACATGCACACGAATACACAGACATGCAAGTACATGCATGCACACACACATACCTTGCTCTATTGCACCTGCCCCGTTTTTCTCCCTTTTTGTTATCTGTGGGTCCCATGGGAGAGCCCAGTGACCTGGTCAGAGGACACTGCTCCCTGGGCCTTTTGTGGAGGAACATGCTGCTTCACTTCTGTGGCCAGAGCCTGTGTGCATAGTCCAGCCTGATACGCTTCGTGTCTAAGCCTGTAATGTTATGCAAGGTGAAAATGTGTTATGTACATTTTTAGTGAGGTGAAAGCCTTAGGTACAGAGAGGTTAAGTGACAGGCGCCAACTTGTATTAAGCCAGTAGGTTGGGGACAGAGATTTGAACCTGTGACAGTGGGGCCCTTTCACTCTATCCCAAGCAGGTGCCACAGCTTGTTTCCTCTTGCCCAGGCCTGAAACAAGGGAGAAGCAGCATACCCCTGCTGTTGCCTGTGGACAGGTCTTGGCGATCAGGATCAGAGGGAGAGCACCTTGATTCTCCTGCCATGTGCCTTTCCTAACTGCCTGCTGGGGGCAGATGAAGCATCCCTGGCTGGGATGCTGGGGGAGAGATGCAGCTCCGACTTCAGCATGTTGTTCTGGGCAGAGAGAGGTGTACACTAGACCCACACGCTGCAGGTACTCAGTGGGAAGCTTGAGGAAGGGAGGCATGCTGCGGGGCCCAGGGGAGGGCTCAGGCCTGGGGGCAGAAGGGCACCTAGAAGAGATGCCTTTGTGGTAGTCTTGATGGCTGCAGGGCTCAGCCACACAGGACAGGGAAGGCACCTGGGCAGAGGGGTCAGTGGTACAAGGGCAAAGTGCTCAGAAAGAGTAGGAAGGTTGGGGTGGTGGCGGCTGCATGGTCTGTTGCTTAAACTGGAACTTTTTCTCCCCAATTTTTAGTTTGAAACGTTTTATACTACTGTGGTCTCCAACCCCCAGGCCTTGGCCCAGCACTGGTCCGGCCATACAGCAGGAGGTGAGTAGCGAGCATGCTGGCGGAGCTTCTTCTGTGTTACAGCCGCTTCCTTTCCATCACACTCACCTCTCCGTCTTCACCCCGCCTCCTGTCAGATCCCCACCCCAACTTGAGTCTGGGGAAAAATTGTCGTCCTTGAAACTGGTCCTTGATGCCAAAAAAGGTTGGGGACCACTATTATAATACATAAGAGTTAAAAGATTAGTTCAGTGAATACTTGTATATTCTTTACCTAGATTCGGCACTTATTAACATCCTGTATTTGTTTTAACTTCTCCCTCTCTCTCTGTCTTTCTCTCTTTATAGACAGCATGTGTGTGTGTGCTGTTTCTAAAAGTACATATTTGTTTCTGCTGAACTATTTGAAGATAAGCTGCAGACATAACATTTTACCCCTGAAATCTCTCATCTGTCTATAAAATGACAACAGTTTTATTTCAGTGTTGTAAAAAGACCTGATGGAATGCAGTGGGCACCGAATGCCTGACCTGCCACCGGGAGTATAGCAGGTGCTCAGTACAAGTTAGCACCGAGCATCAGCGTGCACCTGCTGTGGACCGGTGCTTCCCTAGGAAATCTGAGCTAGTTCACACAAGCACTTGTGAGGAGGTATTGTTACCCCTGCAGTGCAGGAGGAGACAGCAGAGGCTCAGGGAGGGAAAGTGGCCTAATGTGATTTGATTACAGGTTTATACTTACTTTTGATCATTACATTGTAGCTAGAGAGGATTGTAAGTGGCACAGGAAACAAAGAAAAATCTACTCCAGGAGATCCTCTCAAATCCTGTATATGGAAATGAAAAACTGCTCATAAACTTGCATCACGCTCTCATGAGAGCATCTGAGCAGTCAAGCTGGAGCAAACGGACACTGGGCTGAGATGTAGGACACGAACTCGGCTCTTCACTAACTGGCTGTTTGAACTTGAACCTTTCCCTAAGACTCAATTTAACAGTTTTGCAAAATGGGGGTGAGAAATACGAACTCATCTACCTGATGAGGGTGTTGAGATAACCCAAACCAGTGATGAAGGCTGAAGCAATTTGCAAATTCTGCGCGCAATGGAGGAATTGTTCATAGACCTCATGGGTTGGGGGGATAGGAAGGAATCGTCCTTGAGAAAAGGTGTCGCTGCTATCTTAATCTGGAATAATGTCATCAACTTTTGAGATATTCCCACTTAGGGAAGTGGGAGGGTTGGGGATAAGATTTTTGGCTTATGTGGTGATCACAGGCTCCCACACGGGCCTCCATGAATGTGAGCTGTCCCCGCACATGAGCTCCAGAAGGGCAGACACTGCTTTGTCGGCTGCTGCGGCCCCAGCACCTAAAACAATGTCAAGCACATAGTATATGCTCAATAAATACTGGTGGAATAAACTTTTGAAATGATTATCCATAATTCAGACTGAGAGTCACGTGAGAGGGGGCAGGGAGCTTCTCACATCTGTGTCCTCAGAGGTGTGCATAGCCGGGCCTAGCACAGCAAGGCCTACCCAGTGATTGGAGCGTTCCATGAATCATCATTACATCCTAAACTTAACGTCAACTTAAAAGTTCACAATGATTAGATTTCGTTTTTCCAACCAATGCTATTTCCTTTAAGGAATGCAAATCGAACCTGAATTAATCAGCTTTTGCTAGATTGCGTTGTGGTTAACAAGCACCACAAATATCAATGGTTTATAAAAAACAAATTATTTTTTATAAGCTGTCAGGTCAACTGAATCTGGTATCTGTCACTTTCCCATTCAGAGATTTACATTATAGTCCTTATTTTGATCTTATACTGAGGGGGAGAAAAGAAATGGTCAAATCAGGCAATGAACCTTGCAGATTCCATTAGACGTGGCCGAATCCATCTGCTCATCTTCCACTGGCAAAGCAAGTCACACGATCAAGCCTGAGGTCAATGGGAGTGGGTATCACTCCTACAGGGGTCCTGCAAATCACATGGCAGGGGCTGGGGATGCAGAGCCCTGACACGGGCAGGGGGAGGATCACTGACCACACTGGCCTTCAAAATGCTTTCACTCGTTTGGAGGTAAACGTGGTCCTCTCTTGAGATTTCAGAACCCTAGGATGTCTGGCTGGAAGAGCCAGGAACCTAAAATACCAGGAACCTAAAATCCAGAAAATGGAAAGAACCTTATCATAGATTCCACAAGGTCACTGGAACGTTGAATGTGTTCTTTTGGATTTCATCACATTTAAGTAAGAACTGGAGAGGCCAACACTGAAATGGAACAGAGGAGGAGGGTGCCCTCTTGGTCAGAGCTGCCTGCGCCATCTACGGCACATACACACTCTCCTCTGGCCCCAGAGTCCAGACAGTCGGCAGCGCAAGTGTTGCTTTCCTCAAGGAGTCCACAGAGGGACCAGGAGACAAGTGAGGCAGCGTGCAATGACAGCACAGTGTGAAACACTCAGGAAGCCTGGGGGCCCGACAGGGGTGTCCAACCTAAACTCGGGGGCCGGAAGAGGTTTTCCAAAGAAGACAGTCTGGAGGAGCAGCTGAGAGTCAGATGAACAAACAAGCATGGTGTATCTGGAAAATGCTGGCCAGTTCAGGGGCCTTAGGCGCCACACAGAGAGTTTGGATTGAGCCCTGGGGAGGAACAGAGGGGGCAGGTTTTGGAAGCATCACCCTGGCAACCTTCTGGAAAGGGTGTGTAGGAGGGGTGGGCCAGAGGGTCCGGTGCTCCCCTGGGATCACAAAAATAATGACATCTTGCATTTGGCATCCTTTCCCTTTCCCACACACGTGCACTCAGACAGGGATGGGGCCCCACCACAGCTTGTGTGCCAGAGGAAGCTGAGACGCAAAGAAATGAAAGACCAGGCCCAAGGGAACTCACAGGGAGGGGTGATTGCCCTGAAATGTTCCCCAAGCCCTCACCTGTGGATCCCCTCTTTTCCCAGCCTGCCCACTACCCCCCTTCTGCCACTTACACCCAGAGCTAATTAGCCCTCCCACGCAGCCTCTGACCTGCCACTTGGAAGGAAGGCAGGACCCTGGCACACAGAAAATGCTGACTGACGATTGGGTCTGGGTGGCACGAGCCAAGTTCCCTAGTCACCTGTAGTCATTCCATCATGGTTATTTAGCAAGGTGGGTGGCCAGAATGAGGCCTCGATTTTAAAGGGTGCAGTTGTTTTTTGTTTATATTTATTTATTTGCTTATTTATTTATTTATTTATTTATTTTTGCCTGTAGAACAGAGCTGGCCCCCTGGTCCTGTTGTTTTTTTATTGAAGGAACTGGCCTAAACCAGGGGGGATATCTTTATGGAAGGGAAGGTGTTTTTTTACCATCTTGGTTTTTTATTTTTTATTTATTTTATTTATTTTTTTAATTAATTAATTAATTGATTTGGATTTTGTTTATTTTTTAATTAAACTGTATTTGTTTTGAGTTAGTCTCACTATGCTGCCCTCGGTAGAGTGCTGTGGCGTCACAGCTCACGCAACCTCAAACTCTTGGGCTTAAGCGATTCTCTTGCTTTAGCCTCCCCGTAGCTGAGACTACAGGGGCCCACCACAATGCCTGGCTATCTTTTTGTTGTAGTTGTTTTTGTTGTTTAGCAGGCCTGGGCCGGCTGGTGTATGTGGCCAGCACCCTAACCACTGAGCTATGGGTGCCGAGCCTTTAATTAAACTTTTAATGTTGAGATAATTGTTGATTCATACCATGGAGGCAGACCCCGTTCCACCGCCTGCCTGCTGGGAGACCGTGGGTACAGCTGCACTTTGTGTCTCCTGTTCTGTCTTGGGAAACGAAGACATTAGTGGTGCCTGTGCTGTCGAGCTAATCCCAGCAGAGCCCTGGTCACTGTGGTTGCATTATCGCTTTGCCCATAACAGACATGGTTGTTAGCCTGTTCTTTTTCCAGCTAATGTCCCAGCCGCTATCTGGGGAGCTTGTGGGATCTGAGAGGAACCAGAGCCCACTTTGTGCAGATGGGTGCCTGGTCCTCTCTGAACATTCATCCAACAGGGTACCAGTGCCTTCCTTTGAGGGGTGCTGTGAGAACCAAGTGTGGATGCTTGGCATGAGCCTTGCAGGTTGTAGGAGTTGCACAAATTCACCCCCGTCCCCTCTCCGGAGCAATTCCTTTCTCCCCTCCAGCCCTGTCTGTGCCCAGAGACTGTTCTCTGCTCCTTGCTGACTGATCCTGTAATGACTTCTGAGTTTTAATAAAGGGTTTCATGCCTTATCCCCCAAAGAGGGCTACATTGTTACATTTGGCACCAGAATCACTAAAGGAGAGGTTTGTTTGTGCTTGGGGGAGGGCATGAACCCCGATACCCTGCTGCGTGGGTGTACGAGCCACCTCCCACATCTGTGCAAATCTGAGCAAATGAGGAGCCAAGACGCGACTTCCATCCTCCCCCTCCTCATTCAGGTCACAACCTGCTCAACTGTCCAGGGTATAGGGCAGGCTGTATCCTGGCCCCGGCTGTGTCTGGCTCTGGAGTCTCCTTTTTCTCCCTGTCACGTGCCACATCTCCACCATCCAGCAGAGGATTTCTGAGGCACTGGACACTGGCTGTGGCTGCTGTCAGATGGCTGCTTCTTTCTGGACTCGGCCAGTCACCCCACTGGAAACAAGCAGCCTCCAGGACCCACTGGAACTTGCTCCCAATCCCTTGATTCCAGCTTCTCTTTTCCTAAAGCCCCAAGACTTTCTGGAGCTCATTTGTCTAATGAAAGAATGGCAGGCTTTGTCCCTTCCTCGGCTTATTTCCTGCCAAGTACTGAGTCCTTCTTCCCAGCAGGTGCCATCATGGTTGTGGTGTGAACCGGCCTCCTCATTCCTCCTTCCCATATGGAGGGCAGGGAGCAGCCAGCCTTGCACGGATGTGGTGGCAGCCAGGTGACACTGGGCACTTGTAGGAGGCCCTGACAGCACTGGTCTCCCCATTTTGTCTTCCTTTCTTGTGTGTCTGTGAGGGGAAGTTGCCCAGTGTAAAAATCAGAACCATTATTTGTTATGCAAGACATTTAGGCTTTTTCCCTTTACAAGAACTATTGCAGTAACAGCCCTAACTATTAATAAAATTGCTAATTATAAATTATAAACTACAGATATAGTTGCCAACACATATGACCTCATTATGTTTTCCGAAAGGCTGGAATGAGCGTGCTGTCAGAGGAGACCACAAAATGCATGACTTCAAGTTCTTTAAGAACCGAAGAATTTTGTCACCCCAGACATTTCTAGTCCTGTGTGGCCCCAGGATCAGTCTAAAAAGGCTCAAAGAACTCTTTCAAACCTTTCATATGCATCCTTTACTTAGGATTGATGCCAATTTGAAATGAAAAAACAGATCCACTTTTTTTTTTATCAATTATAATAATTTTGTAGGTCAGTTTCCCCTTGCAAACAATATTACTAACAATGTTTTCAAATAGCCGTGATCTTTCTCTTGGAGTCACTGAAGGAAGAATCAGCCAGCCACATGTTTACCATCTACCACTGGCCTGTCCTCTCTCGGAGATTTGAATTAGATTTGAGTGATGTTTGCTGTGTGCCTGGCCTCTGCTGGGCTCTGTGGAAGATATGGAAATAAATAATGACAGTTTCTGCCTTTGGGGAATCCACTGTCTAGTAAGGGACACAGGATGTATCCGGAAATGGTTATAACGGAATTAAAAAGCACTTTGGGAGCAGGAGCTGGGGTAATGGGGGAGGTGTGGGTGGTTGATTATTTTAAATTAGAAGGTTTGGAAACGTCTTCCTAAGGGAAGCAGTGCTTGAGATGGGCCTCAGAGGCTGCTAGGGTTTTAGTACCTGGGCAGGGGCGAGCTGAGTGTGAAGGGAATTTCGAGAGAAGGCTGGTGTTAGCAAGCTAAGGACTGGGAAGGCCGGGGCCTCTTTGATGGGTGGCAGGCCCTTCGGAGACTTCAGGGGGGCGTGAAACACAAAGCACCCTGGGCCCAGGCCACAGGGGTCTGGGGGTGTGGAATTGGCCCACTCACTCACAACTGGCTCGGGCCCAGACGCTGTTCCAAGTGTTGGGGATTCCAAAGAGAAACATTTTACAGTCCTGCCCTCAAAGAGCTCATGGTTTTATTGTGACTAATTGAAAGCCAAAGAATTATGAGAATATAATAGAACAAATGTTACGTAAGAAATAAGGTAACAGAAGGAAGCCACTGCTCTGACCTGGAAGACAGAGTTAGGGACAGCTCTGCAGAAAAAAGGCCGCCTTTGGGTGGAGTCTTGCAGGAAGTTAGCTGTTCAACTCCGTTTTGCTTGAATTTTATGTGCAAATTAATCCCATGATTCAGAGATGAGGGTGATTTTGTCTTCCAGGGCACATTTGGCAATGTTCAGGGAAACATTTTTGGTGGTTATGACTTGGCGTGGGGGGTTGCTCCTGGCATCCAATGGGCAGACATCAGGGGGGTTCGTATACATCTTAAACTGCATAGGCTAGCCCCCACAACAAAGAAGGATCTGGCCCAAAGTGTCAATAGTGCCGAGACTGAGAAGCTCAGTGACGAGGAAGGAGTCAAACTACTCCACACTGGGGACCAGGAGATGGCTGAGCAACCGGCAGGTCCCAGCTTCCTCATGCTATGGAGTGAATGTTTGTGCCCCCACCCCAATGCATATGTTGAAGCCTTAAGGCCTAATGTAATGGTATTTGGGGATGAGGCCTTTGAAAGGAATTAGGGTTAGACTCTGTTATGGGGTGTATCCCTTGTGATGGGATTATTTCCCCCTCCTTCCTGCCCCCTTTCCTGCTGCTCCCTCTCCACCGTGGGAAAACACAGCAGGGCACATCCCTGTGCAGACCAGGTAGGGAGCCCTCACTAGGGCCCTCTCTAGGCACTGGATCTGCGGGCACCTCGTTCTTGGACTCCCCAGCTTTCAGAACCGTGAGGAATAGCAGCTGTGGTTCCCACCACCCTCCATGGTGTTCTGTTATAGCCGCCCAAACAGATGAAGGCACCTGGGTGTCCTCTCTCTGCTCTCTCTGGCCCCGAGGCTCTGATGCTGCGTGTTCTTTCATGCCCAGAGCACCTCTCCAGTGTACCAAGAGAGGGTTGCTTGACAGCTGTTCAGCTCACCCACTTCCTGGCAAAGCATGGTATTCATCAGCCTGCAGAGTTCAGTTTCATGGATTTATGGAGTTTCCAGTGACAGCTTTACAGCTTTCTTTAGTTAAAGTGTTTTGTTTGTTTGTTGGGTATAGCAGATTATTCATATGGCTGGCTTCCTACAGGACTCAGGAATAAAACGCATTATCATGGGATATGAGGATCCCACCCAGCCTATTTCCTACACACTGTACTCATCCTGGTCACACAGGGAAGCTGCTCTGCTTGTTGGAGAGATCCTTGCCCTTGATTCAGCCTCTGATAGCCTCCCACTGCGTATTATCTAGAGCCCCGTGTCTGTGGCCTGACCTCCTGGCCCTCCACGCTCTAACTCCAGGGGCTGTTCCACACTGCGTGAAGCCATCCTGTGCCCCCTTCACTCAGACTGCACTGTGTACTTGCTTTAGCTGCAGCAGCCCCATCACTGCTCTCCAGGTGAACACCCCTGCTGGGCAGAGACTGTGCTGATTGCTCCCAAAGCTCAGCCCTGGAAAGACCTGGTGAATGAAATGACAGATAAATGAATACACATTTTACAGATGATCTTAGGAATTACAAGCAGGCCACATATCAGGGAAGTTGGTGGAAGGAAGGTAATGGCATTGTGAAAAGAGGAAAACATCTCTTTAGAGAGGCAGAAAAGTTCTCTCTGTGTTGGCAAACTCAGGATCCCAAATTTGAGACATCACCTGCACAGATGGGACTGATCATCAGTAGCCTTCTCTGTGGTGCTTTCTCTGGTATTCTGTGGGTTTCTGCTGTGATTGTGAGATGGCTGCACAGCATCAAGCTTCCCACCCTTTCACAGCTGCCCTGAAAAGCAGGAGGGGTTGTATTGGCTAGCTATAGTGATGGCAATACTGCATAACAACCATGCCCCAACTCAATAACTTGCAACAAAGCATTTATTTTTCATCTTCAGGGGTCTACCTGTGGGTCAGCCAGGCTGAGGTTCCCTCTGAAGCTTCAGGTCAGGTTCAGGTCTGTTCTATAAGTATTTCAATATTCTTGTGTCCACTAGCTACCTGGCATGCTCATCTCACTGCAGATTTGGAGAGTGAGAAGTGAGTCAAATCCTGTGAGATTGCACATCTGTTTCATGCCTGCTCACATCAAGGTGGCCAAAGTGAGGCCTGTGCCCAAGACTGATGACAGAGGGGCTGATGGGGAGCCCCAGTGCTCTGCCCTGACATGGGGGAGCAGGTTTGTAAAGTTCATCTATCACAGGGTAGACGTGTTCTGTCTTTTCTTCAAACCAAGGATGAAACCCTTGTTAGGTTCTCCAGCTGGTTCTTTTCTGTCAACAGAGTCCTGGGCCCAGCCCCAAACCAATCATTAGCATGGGGGAATGGAGTTGCTTTGATTGATTAGACCAATTGTCATTCAACCCTAGACTGAACCCTTTTTTCTGAACACTGAATGGAGTTGGACTCTGCCCAGCATGGTATCAGGGGTAATGATTACCAATTGTATCTACCCCAGCCACTGACTCGGATCATGGCTGAGTCGCTGTCTCTCTCTGGAACTGGAGTTGGACAGGTCTCTGCAGGCCGTGCAGTCTGTAGGGCAGGTGCATGCATAATTCTACCCAGGCACGATGTGCTGGAATACTTTCACCTGCTATGTCTCCACGAGGTCAGCCAACGTCACCCTGCCTCAGACACCAGGTGCACCAGGCAGCACCTTCCCTGAGGGTGTGTATCCTTACAGACTTGTGAGCTGAGGCAACCTCTTGCCAGGCACAGACACTGTATCAGACCTTGCTGCACTTGGTGCGGGTTGTCTGGACTACAAGACCTGATATGTTCCCTGAATTGGTAGGAAATAGAAAGACCAAAGAGGCTTGGATTATTCAGCTCAAGAAATCCTCTTGCCTCAGCCTCTCAAGTACCTGCAATTATAAGCACGTACCATCACACCCAGCTAACATTTTTTTTCAGTTTTAGAGATGAGGGTCTCACTATGTTGCCCAGGCTGGTCTCAAACTCCTGACCTCAAGTGATCCTTTCACCCTGGCCTCCCAAAGTGCTGGGATTATAGGCATGAGCCACTGTGCCTGGCCACTTTTGTATTTTGAAAGTCTTCTCCTTATAAGAACAAAAATGTAAACTATAGCTGCCTAATTAGGTAACAGGGATGTGATGATTAATATTGTGTGTCACTTAACTGGGTCACAGTGCCAAGATATTTAGTCAAACATTGTTCTGGATGTTTCTGTAAAGGTGCATTTGGGATGCAATTAACATTTAAATTGATGGACTTTGTCAACCCCTCCTTGGGATCCAGGACTTCCCTCCCCACTCTGGCCTGAGGTCCCCCTCTGGGAGATGACAAGCAGGTAGCCCAGATGCTCCCTGGCTGTGGGGAAGAGGCCCAACCCAGAGAGTGGCTGCCAGTATTCGGGCTCCTCCCTCTTAGAGGCAAGTGTCAGGTCTTTGGTCTTGCTGTGGCTGTCCCCACTTGCTGTGGCTGTCCCCAGCATGTGGCCTGCACACACTGAAGGGGGTGCAGAGCAGTGGGCCTTGGTGGGAGGGCTGCCAGGAACTTCTACCAGGCTGGAGAGCCCGAGTTGCCACAGACCCCTGGCCAAGCTGTATCTTTGTTCGTCTGAGTTCTTGTCCCTTTGCTTCTTTCTAAGTGCTATGGCCTGTAGTTTGCAGGCCACAGAAGAATTTGGTGGTCTAATGATTTCTAGCTCTTGTAAAACACCCTAGCCAAGGCCCAGCTGTTGTTTGCCAGTCGTTACTAAGCAGAATACACCCTCTCAAGAGATGTTCCAAGGTGGACAGAGCCCTGGCTTGGAGCCAGAGAGTGAAGCCGAGAGGCCCTGACTGGTTCCTCCTCCCTAGTGGACCTCAGCTGAGCACCTGGACTTCACTGGGTGACCTGAGATCTTCCCAGCGGTAGTGTTCATGGACAGACCTTGAGGCTTGCTCTGCTGTCCCCACTTGCTTGGTGACCTGGCCCTTTGGAGAAGACAGTGGGGATGGGGAGGAGGTTGGGCATTAAATTTGAAATTCTCTCATGGGCTTACTGAGAACTCAAACATACTGGCAAACAAACAGGCCAGCAACAAATGAACACATTTAGCAGTTTGGATTTTGGGTGCGTAAGCTTTGCTCCTGTGCTCCAGGGCGTGCATGTGCGTGGCGCAGGAGCTGGCTGGGGAGGAAGTGACCCTGGCTTGGTTTGGTCATGACAGGCAGGGACCCCTCTCGGCAATCATCTCTGCACAAGCAGCCAGCTTATGGGATGCAGGAGAGGGTCATCAGGCCTTCATCATCAGAGGAAGAATTCCTCCGTCTGGCTGGAGAGGAGACAGTGCATGAAAAATGGTGGCAAGGGGTCAGGGGGCGAAGGCAAGTGAGAAAACACTTTCATCTATTGTCCAGGGGTCAATGGGCTCCCTCCCATCAGGGAACCTGGAGGCCCGATGAATGGCCCATTGCAGGACGTGGGGCATTGTGTGGACGCGGAGCCCCACAGCACAATCCCGAGCTCAGGACAAAAGCGCCTAAGAAAGTGGTGGGTGGCTTGCCTCCCAGGAGCCTCCTTCTTCTTATCAAAGGGCTTTCACCGGGAACGCCCCAGCCTGCTTAGGAAGGCGGGAGAGCTGTTTGTCCAATGATGCGAAGTCATTTCGGACTCATTCCAGATTCCCCGTCATGGCAATTAGGTTGGTCCGTATTAAATTTCGTCCAGAGCCAGTGTGGGTTTCTCAGCTGTTGCTCCCTAAAAGCCACACATATTCCTTGAGTTGAGTAATTTTAGTTTGAAGAACAACACATTCCTGTTTAAAATAAGGTCTAAATCCTATGCTGAAGAAAGGAAGACGCCCGGAGGACCCCATATTTGGCAGAGGATCGGGGGTACACAGGATCCGCTCCTGATTTGGTTAAAACCGTAGTCTTACACTCTGCCGGGCACCGCCCCATCAATGACCCGTGTCTGTGTGTTTTAAAGTACCCAGCAAATTAGTCATGAGTCTGACACTGTGACTTCCTTTGCTGAGATAGGGCTGCTTTGCTTTCTGTCCACATAGACATGTGGCAGCTGAATGGGGACAACAGAGATGCCCACAGAACCTGACACCCCCTCACCCCGAGCGTTAGAGGTGAGTGGGCAGAGATGTGTTTTATGATGCCATTGTCTCATCCAGCGTGGAGCCTAGAATCTCAGATCCCAAAACGAGCATCCACGATGCTGAGAAATCCCCCAGATTTCAGATCCAGAGCTGATACTTACACAGAGACCCCTTGGCTGAAAGGCGCTTTGCTGCTGAGCACCAGGGATTGTGCACAGGCAAGGACCCTGTGGAAAACGTCCCCACAGCCCAGTCTTTATAAATGGCTTTCTCCCATTTTCAGTCGGCAATTACCTTAGAGACTCTGTCAAATGGTAGGCCCAATACAAGGATGTGGAGAAACAAAAATAAATAAGAGCTGGTCCTTGTCCATGTTAGGGACAAATTAATATAGAGATGAATGCAAACATCTGTAATTAGCATTATGGAAGAGGTACAGAATGTATGGTCCTGCACCGTAAGCGTCTTGAAAGAAGAATTACATAGAAGGTAATTCCAACTCCTGGCACAGAATCCATGAGAACACACTGGGTTGAATAATGTCACCCCAAGTCACGTCTGAACCAGGGTCTTTGCAGGTGTGGTTAGTCAAGGTCAGGCCATCCTGGATTAGGGTGGGTTCTAATGTTCTTGTAGGAAGGCCACGTGAAAACAGAGGCAAAGACGAGCGATGCAACTGTAAGCCAAGCATTGCTGGCCACCAGCAGAGGCCAGGAGAGATGCATGGAACAGCCCCTCCCTTCAAGCCTCCAGAAGGTATGAACCCTCTCCACACCTTGATTACTGACTTCTGGCTTCCTGAACTATGAGCCAATACATTTCTGTTGTTTGCAGCCATCAAGTTGGTGGTAATTTGTTACTGCAAGCCTAGGAAACTAATACTCACAGCATGTCATCAGTGAAATTTCACAGTAGGAGGGAGTGGGAGCAGAGTAGGGGGCTGTCCATGGAGAAACATGGCCCAGGGACCTCAGGTGAGGGGGGAGCAGGGAGGAGAGAGGCCCCAAAGGGTGCGGAAGTGTCAGCCTTGTGGTGGAATTTGCCAGGAGTGAAGGGGGCAGGTGAGGCATGGAGAGGTGAGCAGGGCAGGTCAGAGGGCCTGAGGACCAAAGTGCAGAGAGTGGGTTTATCCTTTTCCTACCTTGCTACCTCTTCTCTATCAGATCCAGCATCCCTGTCATATAGATGTCCTACTGAGTCACAAGAGGTGGATGGATGTTGCAGGGAAAAACAGAAAGATAAAGCTGCCCACTGCTCTGTGATACAAACTGCACAGAGAAACTAAACACACATGGCTAGCAGATTCCCGTCACATGATGGACACTGACAAGGATTTGCAAAATTAAACCAAATGGTTTATCTTAGAGTCATGTGTTTACTTTTTGCATAAAATACAGAGCAAAAAGGAAACAGCTTTCCCTACCGGAAGTCACACCCCTGGCCCTGGCACACTGCTGCCATCTTCCCATCACTTCCTTTCCCTCTGCAGCTGCTCCTGCACTGGGGACCTTCTTGGACTCAGAAAGGCCTGATGGACAGTGGACACTGGCATGCAGCTGAGCATGGAGATGGGGCAGTGAGCCTTTCCCTAGGAGGTGGGGTCTGAGATCCCGCATGGCGTGAGAGCAAGTTGGGGGGGAGGGGAAGAGAACGTTTCAGCCGCACAGAGTGCACTCAGGTAGGGACAGTCTGTGTGAAGTGCCTCTGGAGACAGCAGAGGAGGGGTGGTCACAGGAGATAAAATGGGAAAAGCCCATCGAAGCCCTCCTGGGAAGGCTCTTTATGTGCAGGTAGGGAAGTTAAGAATTCTTCTTGTGAGAAGTAGGGAGCCGGTGATGGCTTTTTAAAAAGACAATTTGATTTAATTCAACTTCTTTTTTTTTTTTTATAATTTTATTGAATCATAATTCTGTACATTGGTGCAATCATAGGGCACGATTCATATACATTCAGAAATGTTTTGATCGTACTGTTACAGATAGCCTTCATGGCATTTTCTTGATCACTAT
>CAUYON010141246.1:0-36134 GCA_963573935.1 Arctocebus calabarensis
TGTAGTCCCAGCTACTAGGGAGGCTGAGGCAAGAGAATCGCTTAGGCCCAAGAGCTGGAGGTTGCTGTGAGCAGTGTGACGCCACGGCACTCTACCCAGGGCGATAAAGTGAGACTCTGTCTCTACAAAAAAAAAAAAAAAGTCATAGGTGTTGTCTGTCTAGAGTGTTTCTTAGAGAGATTACTGACTTAGCCTTACAAAAGGTTTTTCTGAAGCCAGGAAGTGGCAAGATCTTGATTTCTGGCTGGGGAATGTCCTCTGTCACAGCCCATGTTTGCCACGAGTTCTTCTGTCTCACCATTTCCATCTCTTCTTGAGATCCTTAGCTTGGGACTTTAGCCTTGGAGAAAAGACAGTGGCATAGCACAGCTGCCCCCCAGACCCAGGGGAGGGTAAGAGGAGAGTGTAAGACAACTAAACCTTTCTGCCTGTATATTCAATCTGTCTGTGGCTGGTGCTTCATTTTCATGATGCAACAAGGGTCTTTCCCATTCTCCTCCCAGTTCAGCCTCTGCTCCTACCCTAACAGCGGTTCCTTTCAGCCTCTGAAACTTCTAGCTAGCTTATGGAGTCGTTGTCTTTACCTTTTCTACTTTAACTCTTCTCTCAAAAACCCAGCACCTCATTTACCATAAACTTCTATAGTGAGGGGCCAATTTCAAAGGTGACTCCTCTAATGGATTAATGAGAGTTTGGAAAGTAGAGCTTTGGGCTGTATGTCAGGGAAAGGTGGAATTGGAATGATTTTTTAAGAGGCAAGAGGATGTTTCTCAATGTGAAAAGGTTGTGAATCACATCTGGGTGTTAATGAGGCTTGAGAAGGCACTGACTTTTCTGGGACCTGCTGCAAGTGTTCCCATTTACATCAGGCAGTAAAAGGCTGTTACCTGCCTTAACTATGGTATTTGGAGGCCTGCAGGGCATTTCTTTATGAATTACTCTTGTTTGTTGTTGGTTTCTTACGGACATTATTTCTAGCATTCTTGGGGGATGTTAGTATTATCCCCTATGATGGTGATTTAACCTGAGCTGGGCTTGCCTTTGTGAAAGGAGAGTGTTCATTTCCCCACTTCATTCAGTCTCTGCTTAAATGTTACCTTCCTTGGTCACCTATATTAAAAGTCCTCTTGTCCTATTTGCTTACTACATGTGTCCCTTTGCTAGGAAAATATCTCAATAAGGGCAGGGATTGTTGCCTATGCTGTTCTCTGTTGTATCCTCATCACCTAGAACAGGGGTCAAACTATGACCCGCAGTCTTAATCTGGCCTGTGGCTTATTTTTCTACTACCTGAGATTGAAGAATAATAATTTTTACATTAAGAAAATCTATGTTTTTTTTTTTTTTTGAGACAAAGTCTCATTATGTCACCCTCAGTAGAGTGCTGTGGCATCACAGCTCACAGCAACCTCAAACTCTTGGGCTTAAGTGATTCTCTTGCCTCAGCCTCCTGAGTAGCTGGAACTATAGGCACTCGCCACAATGTCCGGTTATTTTTTGGTTGCAGTTGTCGTTCTTGTTTAGCAGGCCCAGGCCGGGCTCAAATCCATCAGACTAAGAAAATGTGGCTGGCACCTTACCCACTGAGCCACAGGTGCTGCCAAACAAACAAACAAACAAACAAAAAAACTACATTTTTAAATTTTTATTTATTTATTTTTATTAACATTTTTAAAAGGTTAAAATGTGGTAGGCCAGGCGGACTGGCTCATGCCATTGGAAGGCTAAAGCAGGAGGATTATTGAAGGCCAGGAGTTTGAGATAAGCCTGAGCAAAACAGGGAGACCCCATTTCTACAAACAAATAGAAAAATTAGCCAGACATAGTGGTCCACATCTATAGTCCCAGCTACTTGGGGAGGCTGTGGCAGGAGGATTGCTTGAGTCCAAGAGTTTCAGATGATGTGATTTATAATGATAGGACTGTAGTCTGGGTGATAGAGCAAGACCCTTAAAAAGATGTGTGTGAGGGCCCTGAAGGAATAATATGTGATGAAGACTATATGTGACAAATCCTAAGATATTTACTGGCCCTTTATAGAAAATGCCTGCTGACCCCCAACCTAGATCGGTGCTTGGCTATGTGGCAGGTCCTCACTAAATATTTGGATCCCTCGATTATGGATTCCACAAGGGTTATTTTTCAGTTTTTAGATCCTTGTTCTACCTAGAATGATGCCTCACAAACATTTGGAGTTCAATAAGAATACTTGAATAAGGAAATGAAAACATAACGTGCATTTCTGATACTGAAAATGATAATTGTGGTTAAATACTTTTTGTAGCTCAGAGTTATAGCCCTTAACCCCTAGATAGCCATGGAGACACCATGAATCATTCCTGTTTAAGATTTTGGTTAGAGTAAGATTTTGGGAGGAATAAGTTTGTGAGATCTATTGTGCACCGTAATGACAATATTTAATAACAATACTTGAAAATTGCTAATAGAGTAGATTTTAAGTGTTCTCACCATAAAAAAGTAAGTATATGAGGTAATGCATATGTTAACTGTCTTAATTTAGCCCTTCTATAGTGTGTACATATTTCAAAATATCATGTTGTGTATCACGTATACCAAGAGCATTCAACTTTTTTCTCTGCCACACACTGGAAGAAGACTTGTCTTGGGTCGACATTCAATACACAAATACTAATGAAAGGTGATCAGCAGAAACAAAAGGTCTTGTGATATCCAATATCATAGACAAGCAAAAAAAGTAATCACAAAATTAGCATGTGGCCCACGAGCCGCAGGTTGGACACCCCTGACTTATACCATTTGTATTTGTCAATTAAAAACTATATGAAAAATCTTGATCTTGAATCCCCCAAATACCAAACCAGAACAAAAAAGTCATTACTATAAATTATTGTTGATAAATCTCTTGGAAGTATTTTAAGCATCCAAAAGAAAAACATTAGTAGTGACGAAATTGAAGAATGTGTCTTGATTTTTGTTCCACCTGTACAGGATATAAAATGTACAGTATCTATGTCCTCTTTTAAAATAATGTTTCCAAAGGATGTCTTAGGGTCATTTGTATTTGAATTTCCTTAGCGTATTTGTTTTTTAAAAAGTACATTCTTTAATCTCCGTCTAAGACTCAGTGAATCAGGATCACTGGAGAGTTGGCCTAGGAGGTTGTTTTATAAAGATGCTCCATATGTGATTCAGATGTTCACTAAATTGAAAAATCATGTTCTGAACTTAGCCATTGTCTGGAGTGATGGAACGGAGTGGGTAGTGTTGGAGCCACTAGGTCTCTGGCCTGGCCCAGGAAACTGCCAGGACGCAGACTGCGGTACAAGCTCGCTCGAGGTGTGGCCCCCCATGGGTGCCAGGGAGCCCCTTGTCTCAGTCAGGTGAGGCTCCCGATCAGGTCCGGGGCACTGGAGCACCTCAAAGGTGCAGCAGTCAGTCGTAGCAGGAGGAATGACCAGTAGGAGTGCCTCCACTAACTTCTCCTGTGGTTATTTACGCCACAGGTGTGGAGACTGCCAAGCAATGATGTAGGAGCTCTTGTGCTCTTTAACGAGCCAACCCCTTCCCCATTCCCTCATTGCCAAGGTGTTTCTTTTCAGGTGTCTCCTACAGGGTAGGAACAGGAAGGTAGAAATATAACATGTCACTTTAGAGTGAGAACGCTGACACCATTGTGGGCACACTCCATGGCTTCTGTGTCACGTGAATCACACTTGGAGATTTGTTTTTTTGCTTATGTTTTTATTTTGGATTTGTTAAATTGTAGCTTCTGATGCAGATGTGGAGGGGAGCCTCGGATTCTGCAATTCTGACAGGCTGCCAGGTGCTGCTGAAGTTGCCTGTTCCTTCATTTAGCATAACATGGCATTAGAGCTGGAGTTGAGCAATTTTTGTCTTAAAGGATCAGGTAGGAAAAGGCTGAGCAGGCCACACCGCCTCTGTTGCACTACTCAACTCTGCTATAGCAGTGCAAAAGCAACGGACAATACGTAAGTGAGTGGGTGTCCATGTGTCCCAACAATACTTTATTTACACAACAGAGGGCTGGATGGATTTGACCTGAAGGCCATAATTTGTCATTCCCTGGGTTCGAGACCCATACTGATTATCGCCACTATTCACAGAATTATCAAGCACTTCCCAGGTGACAAGTAATTTTCTAGGTACTTTCTTTCATTTGTGTTCTACTATAATATATACAACTCAAGATCTGGAAGAGTGAGGAACTTTCCCAAGGGTGCATAGCTACCCCGTGGCAGAGTCAGGACTTGAACTCTGAGCCCAGACTCTAATCTGAATGTGTTTTCTACCATGCAAGGTGAGTTCCACATTGATAATAAATCTTACTTTGGAAATACCTTTTATTTTGAAGGATTGTTAAAATGTAACTCCCATGAAGGCAGGGCTTTTTATGTTTAGTTCTTTCTTTCTGCTGCCTGAAAGAGTGCCTTGAACAAAACAGGTGCTTAATAAATTTGAATGGTTATTTCATGATTTCTCACTTCTAATGTCAGTATTTTTAATAGGAAAAGATTTCAAAGCTAAAGTAATGCAGCCAGTGTCATAGTTAGTGAACCTTAGAATAAGTCTTAGACCTCAGACTTCTATACACAGGCTCCTTCATACTCAGAAGTTCATTTAGCTATTTTTACAAGCACCATTTGCAGGGACCTAGGTGTTACATTGTGGTTTCAGACAGGTATTACTGCTCTTAGTCTTGAGCTTGCACTTTCTAAGCATTGGGAATAAATCTGTGGGTTGGCAAACCATCCTGATGGCTGGAGGAATCAAGAATTATTCCTGTCACAAAAGATCCCAGACTAAATGCTTGTCTTGTGATGAGGAGTTCCCACAAACAGAATCAGTAGTTAATTTTCTTGCCGTCACCCGCCCAGATGAATTAAAGGGCCTGACAGGGGAGGGGAGAATCATGCCCTCTCCTCCTTTTTCCCTGTGGTTTATTATTCTAGAATATTTCATGAGATTTCAAAACTGAAAGCGCAGACCTTGCCTAGGTGGGTTTCTTGGTAATAATATTGCAGGTTGTAAGAAAATGCACCAGAATCTGCCCATAGGTCTGACACAAAGTTGAAGGGCAATTGGGTAGGTGTGTTTAAAGCATCACAAATAATTTTAAAGAAGGATATGTGAAGATGACACATAAAATGGCAGCTCAGAAATGAAATTTCCTGAAGTAGAGACACCGCCGAACGGCTGAGTCTGGCTTCTGTGCTTTGGAAGTAAGATGGGAGACACAACCGCCACAAATGCAAAAAGGCTACTTTGAGAAGTTAGGTAGATTTTCTTTCTTTCTTTTTTTTTTCAATCATTTCTAAGCATTCTTGCCCCTAGTGACCTAATTATGTCACCTGCAAGCTGTGCTGCCACACAGCATCTGGGCTTTGTAGTGAAATTTCTCACAAAAAACTTCTTTCTCAGCTCCATTTCGGCAGCTAACTTGACTAGTTTATCTTAGATGGAGGAGTCATAATGTTACAATTTCAGGGTTTACTTATTCATGGTATTTATTACTTATACCTCTTAGGAGCAGCCCGTGAGGAAGAAATGCATTTTTGCCATTGTATACCTCTGCCTCATTCATTCATTCAACAAATATTTGAGTACTGACTAAGTATCAGGTATATGCTGCTCTCATTCTGGGAAGCAGTTTCCCCTCTCAAGGTGCTTTTAATGCTCTGGAGTGGAGGCAGACGGTGAACAAACACAAAAAAGTCAATGTCAGATGGTGGAGAGTGCCAAGGAGAAAAAAAAAACACAGAGTCAAGTAAGTGGGAGAGCAGGGTGGATGTGGGGGAGGTAGCTGTTTCAAATAGCATCATCAGGGAAGGCTTCCCTGAGCAGGGTCATTTGGGTAAAGAGTGAATCTAACTGGGGTGAGGTGTGCCAGGTGGAGTGAGATGAAATATGGGTATATATTGGAGGGTTTTGACCAGGAGTACATGTTATCTGTCCCACACTATAAAAGACTCTCTCTGGTTGCTATACTGACATAGAAGAGGGCAAGGGTAGAAAACACTTAGGAGGCTTTTGAAATAATCCTGGCAAGAAATGAGGGTGGCTGGGTTGATGGTTGTTGAAGTAGTAAGAACTGAGTAGACTCTGAAACTATTGTGAAATAGAGCCAATCCAGGACTATTTTGCTGACAGATGGAATGTAGATTGTAGGAGAAAGAGGTATTGAGGAGGATGCTGATCTTTTTTGGCTTAAGACAAAAAGAAGAGGCTGTTGACTCTGGGATGAGAAGGTGTATCAGAAGAACAGGTGTGTGTGGGGTGAAGGTGGAAATTAGGAGCTGGAATATGCTGGGTTAGGATGCCAATTACCTACCCAAAAGGAGAGGTCAAGAAGGGTATATGGTGGTGTAAGTCAGGTGCAAGGAGTAGAAGATGAGCATGATGATGGCAAAAGCGTTTAGTGTTCATTACGTGGTGTTGGGATTGTATGAGCACAATACAATATTATTTTCCATATTTGAATTTAGAACCAACTGATACCTTAACAAAAAGGTCAGAGACTGGAAATTTTGACTTTATTGTTAATAACAGCAACAGAGAACGTGGCTTAAGGTCTATGGCAAAGTGGATTTGCTCATACTTTGCTCTAGAATCAGATGGGGTTTCTACCGGGTATGACCAAGGTAGGTATTTTCAGGCTGTTCCGAACAGGGATGGGTCCCTTATCACATGGAACCAAGCAGGTCAGAATGTTGTCTCTGCTCAGGTAGGCAGATCTTAGAAAGCCTACCGAAGACTGAGCTTCCAGATACCCAACTTCCTTCTGTCTAAACTTGCCAATCAGTTGGTTATGTAAGTCATTCCTGCTACTCTAAAGAGGAATTTCTGGGGTTTGGGAGAGAAGCGTTAACTCCGGCTGATGGGGGGTGAAGAGTTGGAATTCATGCCTGCCCCATCCATCTAGCGTGTTAGATGCCACGCTAATTAGTTAGTATGCTAATTTTCTGTTAAATCTTCACTTTTTCCTCTTTTTTTTGGTGCTGTGACTCAGATATGAACTGTAAATCTTCACATTTTAATCACCATTGTATAGTGGAGGCAACTGAACTTCAAAGAAGCCAATTTACCTAGATTACATAGCTTGGAGTGGGAAGAGTAAAGTATACATTTGACACGAGCCTCACGTACTTCTGCTGTTTTGTAAAATGGTGTCCTGAGAACAGGGCGATCATTTTATTTATTTATTTTAAACTATAGACACAACAGTGTTTGTTGAGGAGGTGCTAAGAGTAGATATCAGTTAAGGGAAACTTTTATTCAAAGTTATAAAACGATTAAAGAAAACGATTCTTCCAACCAAATCAAATATTTACAAGCTATTTAAAGAAATGCTGAGAAGATTCTTCTGCACAGCTAAGGACACATGTAAAGCTAAAAGACAACCTTCAGAATGGGAAAAGATATTTGCACAGTATCAATCTGACAAAGCCCTGATAACTAGAATTTACAGAGAACTCAAATTAATCAACAGAACAAGAGTAAACAATCCCATCTACCTCTGGGCAAGAGATAATGTACCTTCTCTGATGAAGACAGACGAATGACAAACAAACATTTGAAAAAATGCTCATCATACCTGATCATCAGAGAAATGCAACTCAAAACCACCCTGAGATAGCACCTAACCCCAGTGAAAATAGCTCATGTCATGAAGGCCCAAAACACCAGGTGCTGGCATGGATGTGGCGAGAAGGGAACACTTTTACACTGCTGGTGGGACTGCAAAGTAATACAACCTTTTTGGAAGGAAGTGTGGAGACTCCTCAAAGCACTCAAATTAGACCTCCCATTTGATCCTGCAATCCCATTACTAGGCATCTACCCAGAAGAAAAAAAATCATTTTATCATAAGGACATTTGCATTAGGTGTTTATCACAGCTCAATTTACAATTGCCAAAATGTGGAAACAGCCTGAATGCCCACCAACCCAGAAATGGATTAACAAGCTTTGGTATGTGTACACTATGGAATACTATTCAGGTACTAAAAAAGATGCAGACTTTACATCTTTTGTATTAACCTGGATGGAGGTGGAACACATTCTTCTTAGTAATCATCACAAGAATGGAGAAGCAAGAATCCAATGTTCTTAATTGTAATATGAAAGCAATATATTATCTAATATAAGGGGTGCAGTAAGGGAGTGAGAGTTTGGGGAGAGGGGAGGAAGGAGGCAGATGGGGGTTATGGTGTATGGTACATCTCTTGGAGGTAAGACACAATTACAGGAGGGACTTTAACAAACACAATCAGTGTAACCTAATTCTTTGTACCCTCAATGAATCCCAAACAATGAAAAAAAAAAAAACTATAAAAAAAAGAAAAAAACTCTTGACTATTCGTTCTTAATGGACTTACTTTAAAAAAACATATTTTTACTTTTTATTCCTAAGTGCCTGAATGCTTTATTTAGTCAAAAGAATCTTTACACTGGCCCTTATACTGGAGTGCTTCAGATGTGCTACTATAAATTTGGATGCTATATTTCACGCATGGAAAATTCTAGACTCTGTCTCTATGGAGATTTACTGAATCTGTGCATTTTGGAGCATTTTGAGGAATGGGTAATTTCCTTAAAAATGGAAATCTTTTCAAATTATACAGAATCATACAGAGCCTATTATTTAAATGTTTTCATAATATTACTGAGTAAGAAAAAGATTAGAGTAGAAAACTACTAAGTCTTCTGAAAGAATGTAGGTTGCCCTGTTCTTGAGCCTCGTCACGCTGAGCATAATACTGTTCGTCCTTCTCTTCTCCTTCCTTCCCAGCTAATACTCCCCTACTGCTATTCCACTGTCAAATTCAGATGAATGTTTAGGCATGCTTACCTAGCGTTATTTTACTTATTTTGCATAACATCCTTCTGAATTAACCATGTTGTCCCTTTTTATGAGATTATGAAAACTTGGTGGGATCAAATATTTATGGTTACTCAGGTAGCAGCAGAGCTGGCCTCTGGAACCCAGGCTGCCTTTTCTTCTCTCTGGGATCATGGCTTCTTCTTTCTGAGTCATGGCTCCCCTTAGCAGGGCAGTAAAACCCTATGGACTCTTCTCATGACTATGTTTTTAAAATAAAATCGGTAGTATTAGAAAGTAAACCAATTCTACTGAAATATAGTTATCTAATATAAAGGAAATATTAAAGAAATAGTAATATTTGTTCTATATTTATAACACGTTAAAAAAGATTGTGTGTTAGGTCTAATAACTATCATAATTTTGAAGCAGTGGCGAGCATTGATGACTTTTCAACATATCTGTAACAACTGAAATGTGAAATGAACATATCTGATTTCTTTGGGTGACAAAATTGCAAGTACTGCTAGTATTATTGTGTTTCATTGCCTGGATTTGTCATTGTAGGAAATGCTAGATTTTAGTTAGAGGTTAATGGAATAAAGATAGAACTTTTTTATCCTATTAAAGTTCAGCATCCCTTTCTCCTGAATTCTGTCTAGGGACCACTGGGGGCTCAGAGAGTGGCATTGTAGAAAGACCATTGGGAAGCATGGTGAAACCTCAAGATCTTAATGCTTATATCAAGAGTCAGTGTTTGTAGTCTATAAATCCTTAAGGGTTGAGGGGAAGGTCTTTTAGGTAGAGGGAATTATTGCTTTGATTCATTTGGGAAAAGCCAAAGCCATTGTTGTAAACTCCAACTGAGTTTATTTGGGCCTCCTGGTTTAGAATGTTATTTGTAAAGCTAATACCAGATAGAGGAACTAGCAAATAAAAAATTTTAGGGTAGGATAGGGTGATAGGAATAAAATTAATCCCATATTAGTAAAGCATTAAGACATAATGAAAGAAATAGTGTTTTAAGAATTTTAGCTATGTTGCCTCTTGGAAGCAATTTTGATAAATAAGAGTGATTAGGAAAATTTTCTTGATCAAGAATGCATAAAAGGTCCACTTAATTGTCCTGATTGTTGTCACTCGGTAGGACATATAACTGAGCTTTAATCAGAGTTCTTCCTGGATTAACTTATTGGATAGCATATCTAATAGCTTACTTGGTAAGAGTTTTAGGCTTAAATCTGGCATAGGGCATTTGCACATAGTAGGCATACAAATGTTGGTTAAATTGTTTTGACTCAATAACATTTTATGTCCTATTCAATGTTTGAATTATGTTTTTTAAAAAGTCAATATTTGTTTTCACTGGGTAATTTAGAAAGACAGCTATGGCCGCCACAAGGAAACAAGTAGCTTTTCAAAACTGTCCATACCTGCTGTATAAAAAAAGCAACCATAATACATTTTTATTTTGTTAACATGAGGCTCAATAGGACTGCAAAATTAATACCAGTAGAGAGTCTCTACAGGCAGTTTCCATTGCAAGAATTACTGGAGAAGCATTCACAAATTCCTTTTTAAGTGATAGATTTGACAGCACAGGCTTTAAATAGAAGACAGAGCTGTTAGGTACTTACCAAGGTTTAAACACGTCAATATTTTCTCATTTTTCTTTTGAATAAAAAGTAACACGCGGGGAAAACACCCAAAGGCAGTTTAGTTATTGGGAATATGCCCTTCATGGCTTTATTCTTTGTGACAAGGTTGAAAGTTCAGGGTGGCAGTGGTGTTTATTGCCAGGATGGTGCCTTCAAGAACTCACATAATTCCTAAAGCATGTCATTCAGAATTTTTTTTTTCTCCTGAAAAAAATAGTGTGATGGGGGTGAGAATTGTCTCTGTGGTTCATAAATCTACAGTCGTCATATCCTATTGTTGCTTTGATCCTGTGTTTACGTCCTCAGCATTATTGCTGATAGCTCCTAGTTTGCACCTAAATTAGCAGAATGGTATATTTTGGCAGTGATTCAGAAGTTATTGATTTTGAGTCACGTTTTCAGCATCGGTGAATGTATGGATAACATTATTCTAGAATTTCTGGAAGACTTTAACTTGTAAATATTGACTGTTAAAACAAAAGCACCATAGTGAGTAAAATTATTTACAGAATTAGTTTCCATAACACTAACAAAGTCTGTATTTGGCATTTGTATACTGCCATTGTGTAGCACAACATAAACAGTTTATAATTCCTCTTGGATCACCAATATTGAAATGAACTTCTTCACTTTTTAAAAAAAAATTATGGAGGATTTACATCGTTTCCGATTTTGTGCACAGTGTGACTTTAATAATATTTTATTTATTTAATTGACAAGTGAAATTTGTATTACTTGTGATATGCAACAGGATTTAATATATAGAAGGTGCCAAAAAATGTACATACACATTTTAAAAGAAGAAAAAAAGAGTATTAAAATTGTAGTTCTCAATGTATACTGATGAGAAAAGATTAACGCAAGTCACATTGAGCTCCTCTTATAATTGCAGAAGTCAAATGTGACTTGAGTATTGCAAATTTAATGTAGATTTTTCCTTTCTTACAGGGTGTATGTTTTTGGCACTCTCTGTATATATACACACACATTGTGGAATGGCTAAAATCAAGCTACTTAGTATATGCATTATCTCACATATATATTTTTTTTTGTGGTGAGAACAATTAAAATCTATTAGGAATTTTTAAGTAGATAATGTGTTTTATATATATTATAATTTTTTCCCTTGTTATTGTTTTTGAGACACAGTTTCACTTTGTGGCCTTCGGTAGAGTGCCTTGTCATCATAGCTCACAGCAACCTCAAACTCTTGGGCTCAAGCGACCCTTTTGCCTCAGCCTCCCAAGTAGCTGGGACTACAAGTGCCCACTGCAAAGCCCAGTTAGTTTTTAGAGATGGGGTCTCACTCTTGCTGAGGCTGGTCTCAAATTCCTGACCTCAGGCAATCCACCTGCCCTAGCATCCCAAAATGCTGGGATTACAGGCGTGAGGCACCGTGCCCGGCCCTAGTTTGTTGTTATTAACCATACTCACCATGGTCTACAGTAGATCTCTTGACCTGATTCTTCTAACATCTCTGACTGCTGTGCCTTCTTTCTATAGGTTTTTAGAGGAAGAAATGGTCACTCATGAGGGTATATTCACATGAGAATTAAATTTAACTCTAAAGGAAAATGTAGAGTCTAGTATGTGAAGTGAGAATGGGCTTTGTCATAGGAAAATCGGAGATGTCAAAGCTGTGAAGATAGGATTTGAGCCTGCTCCTGACCTGCTTAGGGAGAAACATAGGCAAGATGGCTCAGTCAGAGGGCTTGGGTAGGCAGCAGATTATTTTGGTGAGGTAGGTTGGGTCTAGATTGTGAATTTCAAGCAGCTTGGAAATTTGGAAGGTTTTTGAATAATATGAAGACATTAGCAATGCTCATTTTAGGACAATTGTTATGGAAGAAGGATGGGTCAGAAAGGTGACAAGACTGGGGCAAGGGATGCTTTCCAATGGCCTGACCTAGCGAGGGTAGAGGACCCAGGACCAGCTGGAAGCTGTCAACAGAAAGGCCATTTTTAGGGGCCTGCGGTTGTGTGTAAATAATTCTGTCCTGTGATACTGCTTCTTCTGTGTGTTCTTTCTTCCCTATTCTCACTGGTTCCTTAACCCCTTACTTTTCTAGCAGTGATTTTCAACCCCATCAAACTCAACCCCAGTTTTTTCAAATAAATAGTTTGTAGTCCTTTCTTTATTGTTCTAAGCTAAAATTGACTCATGAAACAATGCACTCACACAGTTTACACATCCTTCCAATATAATGCTTGACTGTATTACAAAGGCAACACAAAAATGAAGTAACGAAATAATCTGTAGCTCAATATGTAAAAGCTCAGGACTGACAGTGCTAGAGGACATAATTGTGTTATCAGATATGTAGACTCTTCATGAATGTCATAGCTACAGACGCAGATCAGCACAGGTGCATCAGGTGGTAAATTTAATATAAAACAATCACCTGTAGGTGAGGTGACCACAGGAAATGATAAGCATCTCTTGATGAAGCTCCGAACACAACAACCGTCTCTGGACTCACGTGGTAATTGTTCTTCTACCTTTAATAGATAGTGATTTCTAAAACTATATAAATATACTTTGTAAAGCAGAGTCAGGCTCTAAGTTCTGATAATTACAAATGGACTTTTGCCTGTATGAATGTCCTGTAGGGCATTAAGAATCACGCAGACCTCAGGATGAGCCCCCCCATCGCCCAGGACTCCAGGAGCATTGTGAGACATCAGGCATCATGGTCCATTCTTGTGACAACCTCAAATACCATATATATTTCCAAAATGTCTACTGTGATCAGGTTTGGGAATTATTGTTCTTGGTCATTGCTTCTGCTTGTTTTCATTTCTGCTGTGCGGTAGATCAGCTCACACATACCTTACCAAGGCCTCACTGTCCTCCCTAGAGGGAGACAGACATGAACCCTCAGCTTCAGCTCCCACTGCTAATTGCCTTTGTCTCTTAGTGGTCCCTAGTTCAAATTCTAAGGACTAGAAGAAGATATACTCAACTCACTGGGGTTATTTGATTGGTTGGTGGGTAGTTTTTTATATTTCAGGCCTCAGGTCTAAGTCATTGGCCAGCCTGTGGATTATCTGCCCTAGACCATCCAGCTTTAGCCAATGAGGGTCAAGGTCATGGAGGGAGTTAGTGGCCCACAAGGGACATGTCCGAGATGCTCAGCTGTTCATGTTCATCACAAAAGTAGAAGTTCATTGAAGTGCAGGACTTAACTTGGTTCTGCTCTTTTCAGATCTTAGAATAGTTTCTGGTACATGTTGGCACTTATAAATGTCTTAGTCATTTCAGGTTGCTATGATAGAATACAGGAAACTGGGTGACTTAAACAACAGAAATTTATTTCTTATACTTCTGGAGGCTGGCCATCCAAGGGTGCCAGCATGGTGGGTTTCTTCTGGGTCACAGACTGGTGACTTCTTCTAGATGTCTCTCTGGGTAGACAGTAGAGAGTAGAGAGCTCATGTCTCAGGGAAGAGCACTATTCCCATTCATGAGGGACCCACCTTCATGACCTCATCTAATCCTAATTATTTCCCAAAGGTCCTACCTTCTAATACCATCATATTGTGGGGGTGGGTGGGAAGGTTTCAACATATGAATTTTAGGGGGACATAAACATTTAATCTGTAATAATAACTCTTGAATAAATATTGGTGACATTTGTATATCATTGGTGTTTTCTATATTCTTGGTCAAGGCCTGTATGTAAAATTATAGAGAACACTTAAAAAAAAGCTTAACAACAGCGCTATATCGTACATGATATAGATGTGCATATATAACGTAGAATGGTAAACCAAATGGCTAGGGACAGAGATATTGTGTGTGATATAGACACGCATATGTAACGTAGAATAGTAAACTAAATGGTGAGGGCTTAGTTGTACTTCCTTAGAAATGCCACTTGGATTAAAACATTTTTCTTCTTTGTTGCTTTTGACAGTTTTTTAAGCAGATAATTATAATGTGTGGAAATCAGCAGAAGAGTGTCTTTTGCCCGCTAGTAAATTTGAGGAAAACTTATTTTTCTCCTTACTTAACAAGAAAATACCATGTCAAAGACTTCAGGGAAAGTGGGTTTTTTTTCCTGCCTCCTGATTACTGGGGCATAACTTATAAAATGAAATACTGCCCACATCACTGGGATATTGCTTTTTTTTTTTTTTTTTGCAGTTTTTGGCTGGGGCTGGGTTTGAACTCACCACCTCCGGTATATGGGGCTGGCGCCCTACTCCTTTGAGCCACAGGTGCCGCCCCTGGCATATTGCTTTTTAGAGTGTTCAAAATGTTGTCAGGCACTCATAATCACCCAAATTCAAGACCCAAGCTGTGCACTCAATTTGTTGATTTCAAGTTGTTTTCTAATAATTCTATAATGTTTTCTGAGTAACTAATGCCTTATATATAAGGATTTATTCTGTGACCATATTCTTAGATGCTTTTACAGTATGGATTTCTGGTTTCCTTTTAAGTTTTCTTTAGAGGATTGAATTAAATTCATGATGTTTTTTGGAGCAGGGGGCTAAACCTTGTTTTCCATGCATGGTTTAATTATGTAAAGAATGCTTCAAAAAATTAGAGAATTAAGATCCTTGAAGGCCCTGAGCTTCTTGAGGGCCAGAATCCAATGTTATTTGATGGGGGCTTGAGGAGACAGTGGGTCACATCCTTTGTCCTCACTCACTAAACCTGTTGGAAAACAAGTCCAGGAGGCAGAGAGGAATCAGAACATCAATTTTACTATCAGTGAAGCTGGGTTAGAGAACGACACTCAGCCTGCGAGCCCATTTAGATACTTCTTGATACTTTCCACCCTGAGTTTCTTCCTTGAGGCTCATACATAGGAAGATAGCCCCAAGAGAATGAGTGTGGCCAAAAGGGCTTTCATCACGCCTCTTGGGGCTCAGACGTAGGAAGATTGCCCCAAGAGAATGAGTTTGGCCAAAAGGGCTTTCATCACGCCTCTTGAATGAAGGCAGGTCACATGAACTCAGTGACGGACTCAGTCAGCCTCACTCAGGACAGAATTATAGACCAGGGTCTGTTAGACTGTCATCATTTCATCCATCAAATCAGGTCCCGTGTCTCCCATTTGGAGAAGCTAGTGCTAGCAGACAACAGATTCAAACCAATTCTGTAGAAGCACAGAGGACGATTGTTCACTCTAAATTATTCATCTATTTATTTCTCATTATCTAGCACAGAACATAATAGGCATTAACAAATAGATGGATAGATCTCACATTACTTATTCACCGAAGCCTGGTAACTGCAAAATATTACGCCGGTGGCCGTAGCAGATACAACATGAGCTGTTTTGTAATTTAGCTATGAAGGGCATTTTTCAGTAAGTATCTTTTTGGATCCCACTTTGGTTCTCAGTTAGGAAGAAGAGAGCAAGGAGAAAGGCCACATTACCTAGAGGAGGATGGAAAGTCATATTTAAGCTAAAGCAAACCATTTATTAGAGTTCTCTCTTGCGTCGCACAGATCTGCATTCTAATAGTGAGCTTAGATTTTTGAAAGCAAGTTGCCAAAGAAGAAAGTACTCGCCAGCTCCGTTTCAAGTTCTGTGTTGTGAAAATGCAGCAGTTTAATTGAAAGCCTAACTTCCTTGCCATGTAACCTTTAAAAGATGGGATTGCTATATGTGTTAATGCTGCATGAAAAGCTAGGGGATGTCTCAGATGTTCTACCATGCTTATAATCTTACTGTGTAGTGGATGGATTCATTTCTCTCCTTGTGTCAGACAGTTTTCTTTGTGGTCTGTGTTGTTCAACGCTATTGTGCTTTGGCTGCTCTTCAATGCAGAGACATCTAGGGCTTACATATTTATGATAACTTCAGGCCATCTGGTGGTTGACTGCTATCAGAAAATGCAGAACAATCTGCAACTTCAGCAAAGCCATACTTATCACAGGAAAGCACTTTCCAAAGTATTTATCTTTCAATGCACTAAATTTTGTTGTTCTAAATTCATGTTGAATTATTACTTGTTACTTTTTTTTTTTTTTAAAGAGTTCTCCTTCCTGCCCTGTCGGGAAAAAAAGTCAACATGCTGCCTTTTATTTTGGGGGGTCAAATTCAGGGCTCTGAACATGACAGAGATTCATTTTGACCTTCTGATTTAGCATGTAAATTAGGATACTTGAAGCAGAATGCTCTATATTTTCTTCCAGTCCATGTGTAATGCCAGCAGATTGGTATGAATCAAAATGGAACACTTAGCAGTGGATACCATTTATAAAATGTCAATTAGAGAAGGCACAACTGCGTGTAAAAGTTAGCTAACTGGCAAGACCAATTAGAAGAGTTTTCTCTATAGCTTAGAACCACCATTATGTTTCTATAATAGGGTAAGAAATGTAATGTGTATTCTGTTAGTCTGCAAACCCTAGTGAATATAAATGTGTATCAATATTCCTTAACTGAATTTATCTGCAAAAAATCCTGAAGATAACACTGACTGGTTGGCTTGTACCACACTATAGATTTCTGGGCTTGGAAAAAATTAATACATGAAATTTTATATCAAGGATTTCAATGAGTAGGGGACATGTTTGAAATTTAGATTATGAGTTTTTCCCCCTCACCTAAGTATGAACTTTCATAATAAACTAGATCAGAGATTGGTAAACTGTAGCCCTTTGGGTCAAATCTGGCCCACTGTATCTTTTTGTCTAGTCCATGAGCAAAGAATAATCTTGACATTTTTAAGTGGTCACATTTTAAATGATTATTATACACTGATATAATAGCCTTGATTTTGTAGCCTGACCCACAAGGCCTAAAATATTTACTGTTTGGTTTCTTAAGAAAATGTTCATGATCTTTGATCTAGGTTATGTTGAGAAACTTTACCTAATTGAATTGCCATGGTGGATGTATGGTAGGTAAACCTACCTTCTAGGGTCACATTTGTGTTGTGTCACAAGTAATCTGTAGTAAGAAAAGCACCCCCCACAATTTGTGCTATGAGTGGAGGTGCTTTAAGAACTAAGGGACTTCTTAATTCCAGCTTTTAATATAAGCCACTGAACAGCTATTGCTGGAAAAAGAGATCAGATGGTTTTAAACCTCGGATCTTTATATCCCCCACACCCCTAGCAAAGGCCACAGCAAAATGCACAGGGATTCTAGAGCTAATTCAAAGCTATGAGGTGGCGGTAAGTTAGGCAAAGACAGAATAAAACAGGCATGCATCAGCAAAAATATTCCTTCTAATATTTTGGTCAAGGGAAATGTGGGTCTGAGTTTCACTTGGAAACCTACATGCCACTGACAGTTAGAAAAACAATATTTATTAAATCTCCCACCTCTTTAAAAATAAGACTAATGGCCTGGCATGGTGGGTGACCTTTCTGGGACTTCAATCCACATGAGGTCTGGCCATGAAACCCTGGGTTCTTGAGGGAGTGGCTGTTCCTGGTGGCTTCTTCGTACCTGGCAGCTGTCAGCCACTTGGCCACTTGAAAGCTCAATTAGCTCTGCAACCGTAGTAGAGGAAACATGTATTCTCTTTTGCTTGGATTCTTCCCTCTTCCCATGACTTTGGTGACAAAGCTGATGCCCCATCATTTTGAACTCATAGCTTTGCCTTTTCTGGAGCCTCATTTCCCATTGCATATCTTGTTAATGATGATTCCAACTCATTTCTTCACATGCTTCTGTTCTCGTTAAATTTGTGGAGTATGCACCTGGCAGAGGAACTTGCTTTTCTTTCTCCTAAGTTTTGACAAGCTTGCAAATGCACCTCATGAAATTCTTCAGGATTGGCCTCTTCATTCTGGTGCTAGTTGGAGAGCAGAGAAGTGAGTGTGTGGCAGATGAGTCAGGAAGGTGAGGGTGGACAGGCCGGGGGAAACTCACTCTGAGGTGGGGCAGTTGCCTGACCACACTATGGCTCACCTTTTCCCATATGAAAAATTAAGGGGCTGGACAAGGCCACTGCATGTTTTCATTCTATTTGAAGTTTAATTCTGTGCCTAGTATAGAATGCCTATAAGAAAAAACATTTTTCTTTTTTTTTAGACAGGGTCTTATTCTGTCACCAGGGCTGGAGTGTGGTGGCAAGATTGCCACTCACTGCAACCTTGAACTCCCAGGCTCAAGTGATCCTCTTGCCTCAACCTCCCAAGTAGCCAGGACTATTGACATCTGCCACCATGTCCTGCTAAGTTTTAAAATTTTTTGTCCAGACAGGAGTCTTGCTATATTGCCCAGGCTGATCTCAAAGTACTGGGATTACAGATTTGAGCCATTGTCCCCAGCTGAAAATTTATTTTATACTCAGATTGCTTTGCTCACTGGTATTCAGGAATAGCACTATTCCTCCATATTAGCTTCTTACTGGTGCTGTAACAAATGGCCACAATCTGAGTTTCTTAGAATAGCACAAGTATATCATCTTGTGGTTCCGGAGGTGAGAAGCCCCAAGATTGAGGTGTTGGCCCAGCTGGCTCCTTCTGAGTGCTGTAAGGGAGAAACCACTTCTTTGTCCTTTCCAGCTGCTAGAGGTTTTCCTCATTCCTTAGCATATGACCCCCTCATCACCTTGCCTTTTTTCCTCTGCTGCCTCTGTCACCTTGCCTTCTGTCTGACTCTGATCCTCCTGCCTCCTCCTTTAAGGACCCATGTAATTAAATTGGGACCACCTGTCTCTCCATTTTAGGATCCTTAATTTAATCATACCTACAAAGTCCCTTTTATCAGGTTCTGTGGTCCGAATGTTTGTGCCCCCTCGAAATTCAAATGTTGAAATCCTGACCCACAGTGTGATGATCTTAAGAGGTGGGGCTCTGGAGAGGTGATGAGATCATGAGGACCGAGACCTCTTCAGTGGGGTTAGTGCCCTTCCAAGAGAGACTGCAGAGAGCTAGGCAGCCTCTTCCACCTTGCAGGGGAGAGAGAGAGGCTTTGTTCCAGAACCAAGAATTAGGGCCTCACCAGTCTGTGGACACCTCGATCACGAACTTTTCAGCCTCTAGAACTGTGAGAAATCAGTGGTATATTGTTCACAAGCCACCCAGTTTATGGTATTTTGTTGTAGAAGCCTGAATTGCCTAAGATACCATATAAGGTAACATATTCACAGGCTTTGGGAATTAGGACATGGACGTTGTGCCAGGAAGGGATGTTATTCTACCACGTATTTGTAACACTTCTCTGCTTGAAAACTCTTTGATGGTTCCCTGTTGCCTAGAAAGTGAAACATTTTTTAAGATATGTCTTTTTTTAAAAAATAGAACAACTAAAGGCTGTGTATGGTGACTCCCACCAATAATCCTAGCACTCGGAGAAGCCAAGGTGGGAGGATCACTTGAGGTCAAGAGTTTGTGACCAGCTTGGATAAGAGCCAGATTCCATCTCTACTAAAAATAGAAAAATTAGCCAGGCGTTATGGTAGGTGCCTGTAGTCCCACCTACTGGGGGAGGCTGAGGCAGGAGGATGGCTTGAGACCAGGAGTTTGAGGTTGCTGTGAGGTAGGCTGACTTCATGGCACTCTAGCCTGGGGTTAACAGATTGAGACTGTCTCACCAAAACAAACAAACAACAACAAAACAAATAAGGACCACAACAAAATAGATTGCTGTTTCCTTTTCACCCTGATTACCAGAGAACTGAGTGACACGTTTAAACTGAATTGTAGTGACCATGCTAAAACTTAAATGTGCATATTTTGTTCTTTTTCTTGGACCTTTTAAATTTTGTATGACTTAATTTTACCAGTTTTGCTTCTCTAGTTTGATTTTGTTTTGTATGTAGTATTTTTTTAATGAAAGCAATTTTATATGTTTTCACAAGAATTCAAACATAGCACAGCTCTGTGAATATGCCATAAAGTACTGATTTGTACACTTTAATTGGATGGCATGTAGATTAAACCCCAGGCTGTCATTCGCACATACATATGAATCCAGACATAGCAACCAATTTTATGTTTTCGTACTCTTGAAGGTATGCGTCCTCTAAATGAGCAATGTTTCTTGAATTCTAAATGTTTAGCAACTGCCATGCGTGAATCTGGAACACAACCATCTTGTAACTTCTAGTTCTGAATTTTAAACATATCTCTAATAGGATCTACTTATTACTTCTGATTATTTTAATTTTGTTTGCACTTGTATTGCCAAAACACCATACTTTGGAAAAATTTGATGGCTTGTAATTTTGTTGAAGAAGCAATTCCCTTTGCTCTATAATTACAAAACATTTTCATTTTTAGATTTATAAACACCAATTAGAATGCTGAATCTTGTGAATTTTTTTTTTTCATTTCTGCATCATTTGTTTCCCTCCACTCACCTTTGTACACACACCTGCCTTCAGCATATCTCCATTTGGCAACCGTATCAAGTAAATTTTAGTACACAGGCAATTGTCAAACAGAAGATGGTCTATGTTCTTCTTGCACAATATTGCATGATGAAATCCTTGGTGTTGAATGATTTAACTGGATGAAAATACCACATTCCCTTTTTTCTTAAGATACTTTTATTTATCAATTCTTTTACTTTGTAGTAAATTTTTAAAATTGTAGTGAAATGCACATAAAATTTACCATCTTAACTATTTTTAAGTATACAGTTCAGTGGCATTACATAGATTCACATTGTTATCCTAGCATCACTGCCATCTACCCAGGGAATTCTTTTCATTTTCCAAAGCTGAAACTCTGAAGTCATTAAAAAATAACTCTCGGCCATGCATTCTGGCTCACGCCTGTAATCCAAGCATTCTGGGAGGCTGAGGTGGGTGGATTGCTTGAGCTCAGGAGTTAAAGACCAGCTTGAGTAAGAATGAGACTCTGTCTCTGCTAAAAATAGAAAAAACTAGCTGGGCATTGTGGCACGTACCTGTAGTCCCAACTACTCGGGAGGCTGGGGCAAGAGGATTACTTGAGCCTAAGATGAGGTTGCTGTGAGCTGTGATGAAGACACAGCATTCTACTCAGGGGGACAGAATGAGACTCTGTCTCAAAAACACAAACAAATTTAAAAAACACCCGAACCCAAACAAAAAATTCCCGTTCTCCCCTCTCCCTACCCTGGCAACTGACATTCTGCTTTCTGGCTTTAGGAATTTGACTTTTATATATCTCATATAAGTGGAATCACATCCAGTAGAGCCTCTATAGTCGACCACCTCCCTACATTGACCACCTCCTTAAGTTGACCTAATTTTCATAGACTGGACATGCACCACATGTACTCAATGGAAGTTCCTTATGTTGACCACAACCTCTATAGGTTGACCAGTTTGTCACAGTCACTTGGGTGGTCAACTTTCAGAGGTTCTACTGTAGTATTTTTCTTTTTGTGACTAGCTTATTTCACTTAGCATCCTCATGGTTCATCCATGTGGTAGCGTGTGTCAGAATATTCTTGTTTTAAGACTGAATAACATTTCATTACATGCATGGACCGTATTTTATTTATTCATTCATCAGTTGACAGACACTTGGTTGCATCCATCTTTTGACTAGTGGAATCTTGCTGCTATGAACCTGGGTATATAATAATTTTTTGAAGTTCCCACCTTCAATTCTTTTGAATCTCTATTCAGAAGTGGAATTTCTATATCAAATGATAATTCTACTTTAAATTTTTTCAAACATATTGTTTTCCAGAGCATTTGCACCATTTTACATTCCTATCTGTGCACAAGGATTCCAGTTTCTCCACATTCTAGAAAACACTTGTTATTGTCTGTTGTTGTTGTTGTTGTTCTGTTTTTGAGAGTAGCCAGGTAAAGAGTATGAGCTATTATTTCACTGTGGTGTTGACTTACATTTCCCTTGTGATTAGTGATGCTGAACATCTTTTCATGTGCTTATTTGGCTATTTGTATATAGTTGGAGAAAGAACTATTTGAGTCCTTGGTAGGATAACCTGAAGTCTGGTAATGTGATGCCTCCAGATTTGTTTTTATTGTTGAGGATTGTATTGACTATTCATTTTTTTCCCCTGATCCATATAAAACAAAGTATTATTTTTTCAAGTTCTTTAAATTATGGCATTGGTGCTTTGATGGGGGATTGCATTGAATCTGTGGATTGCTTTGGGTCGTATGTACATTTTAATAATATTGGTTCTTCCCAACCATGAGCATTGGTATGCCTATCTTTAAATTGGGTTGATTATTCTTTTGTTGTTCAGTTATAGATGTTCTTTTTATATGTTGTTCGTTTTTTGTTCTTGTTGACTTATGGGAGTTCATTATATATTCTGGATAATAGTAACCTCATATTGGAGATGTGATTAGCAACTATTTTCTCTCCTCTGTGGGCTACCTTTTCGATCTGTTGATTGTGTCTTTTGATGTATGAAAACTTTAAGTTTTGACATAGTTCAATTTATTTTTCTTTTGCTAAGTCCAATGTCACAAAGTTTTTTTCCCTGATTTTTAAAGAGTTTCATAGTTCTAGGTTTTATATTTAGGTATTTAATCCATTTTGAGTTATGTAAATAGATTTTGAAAATATTGAGTAGCAATCCTGTATTCTTTTTTGGAATATATCATTCTAATATATCTTATGGTATATATTGGGATTTCATACACTATGGTAATATATAATTTCTTTAAATCTGAGCCCTATCTTGGGCATTTGTTCCTGTACAGTTTGTTGCCAATTTTTCATTTTCAGCTTCATCTCCTAAGCCCCAACACACATATCCTGCTGTAGCTAGCGTGTGGTTTATTTAGAGCATACAGAACTTACCCTGGGTTTTTATAAATCTGTTCATATAGCTCTTTATTTTACTCACATCTCTTTCCAAATTGACAGAAACTAATCTAATTTGTCTTAAGCACATGCGTCTCATGAAAGCCGAGCTAACTTTACTTATAGCTTGAGCTTTAAACAGTAGCTGTGGAATTCAGTTTTTCTCTACCCTTTGCCTCTATTTTTCTCTGGTTTTTAATTTTAATTTTAGATTCTATGTGGTGGCAAGAAGCCTAAGCCTTATACTCTTTTGAATTTTAGTTTAGTGGGGTACTGCAATAAACTCTAGTTGGTTGGGCCTCCTCAGGTAAGCTTGAGTGATGAACTCATCACCACAGCAGGTGTTGTGGCCAGGGGTGAATTCAAGGCATTGGCCGTCTTAGGTCTGTGTCATCTATTTATCGCTGAAAGTGGAAGGTAGGGCCCCACTGGGACCACCAGATTGAGAATGGGTCAGGGGACTTTTACTAAAGGGAAATTGGGGCTATTATTAGCATTGAGCATAATGGATGCGAGTTGGCCCCAAATTACTAATTGTCAAAGCTGTCTCCCTCTAGAACAGTGGTTCTCAACCTTCCTAATGCTGCGACCCTTTGATACAGTTCCTGTGGGTTGCGATCCACAGGTTGAGAACTGCTGACCTAGAATGTATTAAGCCCTCTCTGTTATTAACATCTGAATCTCTTCTTTAATATCTAGCTAAAATATTCACCTCTTTCAGTCTTTCCTACTAAACTGACAGCACAAAATAATTTATCTGAATAACTATGAAATCTATCCATTGTTTAAACAGACCTCTGAAGTCTTACTTATCTTTTAGACCCCATGTGCTAATCACACAAAGATACAATGTATGTCTGTGTATGGCTGTTTGTGTATATGTTGAGGCATAAACGTGATTCAGAAGCACAGGCTTAGTTTAGGTTTTATGACACTAGTGGAGGGTGCTTTCTCATCTGTACTTGCACTTGGTTCTGCAATAGCGATAATACTTTTTTCTCTTTGTCTTTTTGATGTGACCAATTCCTATTACAAGTCTCCCTGCCTTCAGTGGCATTAATTGGATGGTTATTAAAAATACAGAGAGAATTGCTGGGTCGTGTTAGATAATGGGATTACATCATGCTTTCCGAGGTCTGTGTTATCTTTCTGTGTATATATTTTACCCACACCCGAATAATTGGCAGAGATATTTTCTTGCATTGTAGGCAGAGGTGTCAGCTGTGGTATCTGCAGGTAGGAACTGTTTACTATGAGATCAGTATGTAGTGTGGAATTTTGAATGAAATATGATGATAAGAGGGAAGCATAGAAAGCAGAAGTGAGAGGGAAGTGCCAAGGGTGGGGGGGGAGAGAGCGGCAGCGAACGAGCTGGAAGGAGGGGAGAACGTTATTCCAAGGCCCTGTCTCTGTGATTTTTATTTATTTGAGAACAAGGGACTTTAAATCCAGGTGTGAGATTACTTGGTAATAATGCAGCATGTATTTAGCAATGAGTGAAACGCAATGGTCTTTGTATACCCCATGGCTTTTAAAATTACAAGAGGATAAATAAAAACAGCCGGAGTAGAAAACAGACTTCCCATGTTAATGATGAGTTTTCCGGGAAGGGTAAGTAGAAGGCAGAAAATGACACAAAGTAGTTGATCCTTCACTTGTGTCCATGGCAGTGACTCTTAATACATGAATCCCGTGCTCTCATCAATGGCAAAACAAATCCTCATGTACCTACCAAAGCCGGGTAAAAAGACACTTGAATTCTCAAGAGCACCTTTTATTATAAAGAGAGGCATTTGAAAAAATAAGGGGTTGCACAGGTCAGGATCCTCAAAGCTCCTCAGGGAATAGAACCCTGGTTTTCAACCTATGAGTCACGACCCCTTTGTTACAGTGAAAATACATCGTGGCATTAGGAAGGTTGAGAACCACCGGAATAGAAGGTGTTTATGTCCCATTGATTCTGACAACCTGCCCACTTTAAAATGAGTCATCTGGGACAGAGAGTAAAACAGAGCAGTTTTGCAATTCCAGTGTCTTGACACTCTTTTGATTCCTTAAACACAGTAAGGCTTCATCTTAAATTATTTTATAGACTGGCAAGTAGAGAGATGGCATTTTCTGAATTTCACTTATTTGATTTGGAATCTCTCTCTCTGCACCTACATTTGATTCATTGTTACAGAGTGAATTAAACTTGCATGCACAATGCAGTTTTTAACATCTGTAACTCAACCACAGCAATAAAAATAGCAGCTCCCCTTTTAAACAACCGGATCAAAATCTCACTCATTCCTTTCACCAAAGATCATAATTGTTTCTCTCCATGAAGTTCAGCTAACTGTTACAGGCACGAACATTGCTTCGTACTAAAGGTTTTTAATGTTCTCTTGCTCAAATATAAGCTCAAAGTTAAAATGCCATTTTTGCCATTTAGCTTTATGACTAATTATTGCATAAGTGGCAATTGGATTTCCAAATTGGGCTGCCTAGCTATGAACCACCAAATAGGATTGCTTATCTGAAACACTTTGCTGCAAAACCAAACCCTGAAACGAATTACAAGCAAGCAACTAAAACAGAGGGTGTTTTCAATAGAGCAATGGCCATCTGAGTACAGTTATTGGCCGTATATTCTCTTAATTACACAAGTCTGCTTGGGAGAATTTAAAAACAATATTATATGCTCCCTTTCTTTTTAGTAAATGTTGGGGTCATGCCGGTGGACCACCATCTTTTTTCTGAATGGAATCGGATGACTCACTCAAAGATCTGTCTCCAGGGTTTCTATGTCCTGAAATCACACAGCAAATCACTACCTATATTTGCCTGCCAAAGTTGAAATGCTTTGTGAAGTCGAGAATAATAAAAACATGAATATGGAGAAATGTGATCCCACCATGAAGAGACAATCTCACTCCTTGATCTCATGGAAGTGGTAGCAGAGCTATACAAGGGAATGAAGAGAAGAAGGAGGCTTTTTACCTTTGTGTAGATGGCCGTCAGTTCAATAGAAGTCTGAAAGTAGCAAACTCATTTCATTTCTGTGCTTGAGGGTCTGCTTGAATTTAAGATGAAAGGCCCGAGTTTCATTAGAAATGGAACCAAAGTTGTTTCTATCTTCAGAATGTATTTTCATAATAAGTGGCATTTTAAAAAAGCTAGTTAATTTAAAAACATCTTAGATGAAAATTATTGCTGCATGAAGAACAATAATTGCAAAATGACGTGGGCAACTTTAGGCCAATTTAGGAACCCAAAAGGTTTTTATCAGCCAAAATCAGGGCAGGAGACAGCATCAATCAGTCTGTTCTGAAGCTTTGAAAGCTTTGCGGGGATTATGTTTGGCATATGAGTGCATCATATTTTGAATCTGAAGTAGAGAAAGAATGTTATCCAAGTGTTAGAAAAAGTTCTTTATTTTGTTGTGTACTGTAGAGGTTTGCAAACTGTGCCTCACGGAGGATCCTGGGGAAGCTTTGAAAAAAATACTGATGCTTGGGCTATATCCCAGACCATGAACTCATGACGTGTACCTCCACATTTGAGATTTCAGTTCTCTCTCTTCCAAAAATTTTCCTTGACTGATGTGGGGAGAAAATGACTGTCAATAGGTAAGTCCATATGTGTAATCATGGCTATTGTTCTCAACCAAAAAAACCAGAAATAAGATCAATAATTGATTAACTTCTCTCTACTAACTAAGGGGTATTTCATCCACTAACCTCTTATCCTTGATTGGTACTAATTAATAATATGGTATCAGCTCAGCACTTCATTTTGTGAATGAATGAAATGAGCTTGCTAAGGTGGATGTTGATGGCATATTTCTGAGCGAGCAATCAGATTGTTTAATAACTTGACAAAATCTAGAAAACTAGTGAAATCCATTGGTAGGCCATTAAATAGTGAAACTCCAGTACCTTCTCTTCTCAGAGTTTTGTTAGAATCTGAATCTCTGCCTTGTGATGCAAGAATACACTTGACAGCCAGGATTACAAGCTGGGGTCCTGAGGGCCGCGTTTGGCTCCATGTGCTTCAGTTTCTGGAAATATCCTATCAAGGTGCTAATTTCTGGTTCCTAACAAGGTTAGCATGTCTAGGGCTGAGACAGACAGGGCTCCCATTTGCTTCTGTGTCTGATTTTCTCATTTACCTGGAAGTCATTGAGACTTGAGATCTCTGGTTCTTGACAAGAGAATGAGGCACAGGATGGCTTATTTCTGTGTTTTCTCGATGGAAACAAAGCCAGCTCTTTTCTTTTGTTCTTTTTCTTTAAATGATAGCATGCTCCCGAGAGAAATGGGCTTTTTGCTGTATTAGTTTCCTACCATAACAAAGGACCACAAACTGGTCGGTTTAAAACAACAAATTGTTTCTCTCACAGTTCTAGAGGCTAAAAGTCCAAAATGAAGGAACTAGCAAGGCCATGCTTCTTCATCTTAACTCGATTACATCTGGAAAGATCTTATTTTCAAACAGGGTCACATTCACAGGGGTTATGACTTAAACATATCTTTTGATGTGACACAATTCAACCCACAGCACTTGTGTTGTGCAGAGAACATGAATAGTGTGACCAGTGCTTCAGGGCCGTATGTGGTCAGGTGGGTAATTAGGATGGTGACCCCTTGTGCACCAGGAGGCCTCCATCTCCATAGAAGGGAGATGACTGTAGCTACAATGGCCTTGTTTTAATTCTTTACTATGTTCCTTCCTGTTTGGTCATTAGAGTTTCCATCTGTACACATCTGCCTTGTCCTCCCACTAAGCTACTGCACATAATGGGGGTTGCCATCATACTTCAAGAGGAAGACACTATGCCTAGGAAGTGGGTATAGATGCCAGAGAGCCCCCAAATACCAAAGCAAGGGTCCCAAGACTGGCTTTTTTTCTTGCATCAGTGCTGAGGTGGTACAAAAGGTGAAAGAGGTCCTTTCCATTCTCCACTGCTTCTGGGTGTGGTTTTCCACACTCTGCCCATTTTGCTTTGTTGTTATGCCATTGTGAGACTTTGTTTATTGTTGGGGAATGCCTCTGTACAAATGTCTGAGTTGAGGTCATTTGTACTATTTTACAAAATTCTATTATTATTATTATTTTTATTGTTGGGGATTCGTTGAGGGTACAAGATACCAGGTTACACTGATTGCATTTGTTATGTAAAGTCCCTCTTGTAATTATGTCTTGCCCTCCAAAGGTGTGTCACACACCGAGACCCCACCCTCCCTTCCCTCTCTCTGCTCTTTAGTTTTATTTTTTTGAGACAGAGTCTCACTTTGTCACTCTTGGTAGAGTGCTATGGCATCATAGCTCACAGCAACCTCAAACTCTTGGGCTCAAGTGATTCACTTGCCTCAGCCTCCCTAGTAGCTGTGACTACAGGCACCCACCACAATGCCTGGCTATTTGTAGAGATGAGGTCTTGCTCTGGCTTAGGTTGGTCTTGAACCCATGAGCTCTGCTTCAGCCACCCAGAGTGCTGGGATTGATTTCAGGCATGAGCCACCCAGTCCATTTGTACTATTAATGCATGTGACGCTGACCTCCCACCTTAGAGTTTACTGTATACCATTAGTCACTTGACTGTGCTCAGCATCTTTTTTTCAACAAAGTATCCTTACTTTGTTAAATTATGAATATTCTCATTTTATCTCATTTGATACTTTCCATCTTTTAATAAGTATGTTTAGATCATTTACATTTAATATAATTATGAATATAGTAGAAGTTAGGTTTACCATTTTATTTTTTTTTCTGTTTGTCAACCCTGCTTTTTATTTCCTTCTTCCCATTTCTTGTTTCTTTTTAGTTTATTTGAATAATTTTAGTATTTCACTGAGTTTATCTATTGGATTTTTGGCTATATTTCTTTGTGATAGTTTTTGGGTAGTGGTTCTAGGGCTTAAAATATACATAGCTAATACTTTATAATTTACTTTAGAGTTCATGTTTTGATAACTGAGCAAAATGTGGATCCCTCACAAGCATATAAGTCCTTTTATCCCCCTCCGTTTATATGATAATGTCCTAAATATTGCACCTATGTACATTGAACACTCCACCAGAAAATGTTATGTGAATAAATTTAGCTTTCAACATACGCATTTTAATAATTTAAGAGGACAAAAATAGGTATTTACCCAGATATTAACTATTTCTGTGGCTCTTCCTTTACTGATGCTCTTTTCTCAAGTCTCCCTCTGATATGATTGCCTGTCAGCCTGAAGGATATCCTTTAGCCCTTCTTACAGGACAAGTGTATTCCTAGTGAATGGTACTTTCATTTTAGAGGAGTGAGGTCACACCGTTTCATTGATGTGTGTGGGGTATGTGTTAAGTGGGCGTTTTGCTCTTGTTTTCTGATGAGAAACAAAGTTAATTTGTCTAGGGGGTATTTCATCAGTGGCTACTATGGGTCAGGCACTATTAGAAGCAAGTGAAAATACAATTGTGAACAAATCAGAAACTTCATTCAAGAACAAATCTTGAGTCAAATATTGTGTGTATGTGTAGACAATATTAAGCAAATAAAACAATATGTCAGATATCATAAATTCTATGGAGAAAATTAAAGCAGGGCCAAAGATGTGCTTCCCTCTAACTTTATTAAGGTATAATTGACAAATAAAAATGAAATATATTTAAGGGATACAATGTGATATTTTGATATACAAACACTATGTGAAATGATTAACATAATTGGGCTAATTTACATATCTATCATAATTACCTTTGTGTATGTGTGTTTGGTGGGAATACTTGAGATCTACACTCTTAGCAAACTTCAAATCATCAAAACAGTTTGGTGCTAGCATAAAAGCAGCCACACAGATCAAGAATAGAAAACCTAGAAATAAACTTATGCATATATGGTCAACTAATATTTGCAAGACATCAAGGATATACACTGGGATAAGGACACTCTTCTCCATCAATAAATGGTGTTGGAAAAACTGGATATCCACATGCAAAAAAGAAAAGAAATTGGACTCTTATTTTACACAACATCAACAAAAATGCATTAGACATAAGCATGAGACTTGGAATCATGAAACTCCTAGAGAAAAACACAGGAGAAGAGCTCCGTGGCCTTGGTCTTGGCAAAGATTTTTTGGATAAGACAGCAAAACATGGCGACAAAAACAAAAATTACCGAGTGGGACTGCATCAAACTGAGAAGTTTCTATACATCAAAGATGTGTGCTTTTACCTAGGATTATCAAGGAAAAGAATGTTGGATTAAGGACTTGCAGGAGATAAAGAAGCAAGCCCTGATGATATCTGGGAAAAAAAATGTTCCAGGTGTGGCAGAGGTGACTGGCACATCTGAGGAGGAGCAGGGGTGTGGGCAGGGTAGCAGGGAAAGGTGTTGGGAACGTCTCCAGATAGATGAGGATGGGGCTGTAAAGATAATGCTGTGGAAGAGGACAGAAAGAGTAGCCACCATGCGAGATTTATGTAGGGAAACCTGTATATTATTTTAAAGTTTTCTTCTTCTGGGGTTATAATGGGTCAAAAAGCTCAAAACACCTGAAAGGGATTAGTCTTTTCTCTTTCAGAAATATGCCAACTTGGACTTAACCTTGCAATCTTCCAATTTTGTTGGACAAGCTGGAGAGAGGACATTGTGTTAAATCTCTTAATTTTTAAACACAGACAGCAAAACAGTTAAAAATTTTTGTGAGTCTGGAGCCAAATGAAACACCTGTGGGCTGGAATCCAGCTTGCAAGTTGCCAGTTTTTCAGCGCTGGTCTAGAAGCTTTATTACACATCCAGCAGCTCCATCTAAGGTAAACAATGGTTTGTGCATAGATTGCTTTAAATCTGATTTGTAGTCTATTTGCCTACTTTGGTTTAATTTGATGTGGTCAGGGACTGTGCACCATAGTGAACAACTGGGTGAAAATATTTCTTTGGAAAATGCTGCTGCTTGTAATGTAGATTAGATCTGGTGAGCGAGTCCTGGGATGCTGGCATGTAAGTGGCTCAAGGACGAGTCCTGGGGTGTCCACAGGCATTGGCCCCTCCTCTCTTCTTTCCGTGGCAGACTTTGGACATTCATCTGACGTTATTGCCTGAGAGGTTCATTTCACTTAGCACAGCTTTCTCCGCAGCCTGGTGACGTAATTATGATTGTTATCTTCTCCTTATCTCCTCTCTCTCCCCCTTTTTATGAGATGAAAACCTCTGGTATAAATATGTGACAGGGAGGGCATACCTTTTTCTTCTCTTAGCCTAATGCATGAACAGCTGGGAGTTAATGAGCTTTTAATAGTGAGTGTAGGGGGTTAGTTTGTTGCAATTTCAACCTCCGTTGAATACTCCGAGGTCTCGTTGTTTTTCTGTTTCCCCTTAACATTAGCTTTATTGACACCTGCAAACACCTGTTTAAAATTCACTCAGCATGGAGGGGACATATTTCTCTTTGGATCACCTTGGCCTAAATTGACTGTTCTTTAATTATGAGGCTCCTGTGGAACTTCATTTGAGATTTTATGTCTTATGTTTTTAAGGGCCTCAAAAATGTTATATAGGACTAAATTTTTATTTAGCACAGATATAACTTTTTGCACAGACTTTTCTATATTTTTCTTGACACTTTTTATTTTTTCTTCTCTAGCCTCGAAGGCAAACAAGACAAAAGCTTTCTTCCACTAATACATTTTGTAGCAATGTTCTTAGCCTTTATTTCTCATTTATCTTTTCTCCTAAATTAAACTTTCTTGGACCTATTCATTATAAATCCTAAGTCATAAAATGGTTTCCTGTAGCTGAAAAAAAACCCATCATGATTAGTAATAATACCTAACTTTTATGCAGTTTATGGATTGCCATATACAGCTTATAAATCTCTTTCATGTATCTGTATTTTCTTGTTTGGTATTCACAATTACTTTCTGAGATGAGCTGGACAATTATCATTACCATTTTACAAAGTAGGAAACCAAGATACAGTGTTTATCAAAGTTAAGTGTTTATAAAATTTAATGCATGTACGTGCTAAGATTTGAAACAGTACAAAGTAATTACAAAATTTCTCAATCTAAAGGTAGCCACAGTTAAGTATTTTTCTTTTCCTCCTTTCTTCCTTCCCTCTGTCCTTCAGGTATAAACATGTACTTATAATGTTAATATACTGACCCCTATTTACAAAGCTGTGATAGTACTTATAATATTTACACAGTGTGACAGTTTACATGAATGATTGTGCCTTCCCTTCACAACCTCTTTTGGTGTTTTTTGATTCATAAAGTTTTTGTTATTGCCACTCTGAGTTGTTTTAATTTGCATTTCTTTAATTTTTAGTGAAGTTGAACATCTTCTCATGTGTTTGTTTTCTGTTTATGCATGACTTTTTGGATTCTCAAGTGCTCTTTTCTTAATTGATTAAAAAAACTCTTTGTGTATTGAAGAACATAGCTCCATCTGTCCTATTGCACATCTGTTTTCCCCAATTTGTCATTTGTGTTTTGACCTTTTTTCCCATTTAAAAGCAAATTTCTTAAAATGTATTTTTTATTTTAACATGAGGGTACACATTTTTAGATTACATTGTTCTCACTCTAAGATATCACCTAACCCTAGCAATATTAGCCCACATTACAAAGTCATGTAAAAGCACGTTTTCATTTCAAAAGTAAACAGGCTCATTATAAAAGTAAATTTGGAAAAATCAAAAAAGCAAAAAACAACAAAAAACCTGAAGTCTCCACTATCTTTAGTGACAATAGCTTCTATTATTTTGGTATATATTTAGTCCATCTCTTTTTTTTCTGTTTGTATGTGTGCACAATTTCTTTTTTCTGTGAAGTTCATTTTATCCTGTGTATTCTGGGAGCTCTCTGGAGAGTCAGAAAACTAATGGGAATCTCTGAAACAGAAAGAACTACTCATATTTTGATCACAACCCCCATTCCTTCTTTGAGAAGAAAATTCTCCGTGTTTTCCAGTATCTTTTTCTTGTTTTTCTGAGTTCATTCTTGGGAGGCTGTCAGGATCCCACACAAGAGCAGGGTCTGCCAAGACCTGTGGAAACTGACAGTGACGACTGAAGAAATATAGGGTTAGAAATAACTGTAAGGAAAGAGACATGAGACATAGAGTAGAATTAAAAATGGGAGCTCAGGGGTCCAGCGCCCATTTGTAGGCTTCCAGCAATGGCCTAGAGTGTTTGCTCCACTCTGATTTTATTGAAGTCTTTTTGCCTAGAAGGTAAGATGAGGGAGGGAACAAAGACATCAGCAGTTTCTGAGTGAACATCAGCTCCTATCATTATTATTATTATTAACCTTAGGGGTAGCTTTCAGAAATCTGAAATTGGAGCCTTTTATTGGGAGATCCTCCTGCTTGAGATCACACACAGATTTCTAGGGAGGTGTTAAACTCCACTAGTTCCCTGTGGAGTAAAATGTCTCTGGCATTAATCTCCTCTGAGGGATCAGTAGGAGGGAGGCATTGTCCTCCCATTACCACCACAGAGGATCTTCCTCTGCGATAAGGGATACAAGCTCTTCTGCCCATATCTCAGGGCTTGAGCTACTCCCTTGATCTCTGCTCTGGGCAAATGCAAATCTCCAGGGTATTTGCTTTGCCTGTTTAATGGTATCTTTTACTAGGACTTGCCATAGTCTCTTCTATGGCCATTATTCTCCTCAGAGTGCTCACAGACCCAGCAGGGTGTTCCTAAACTGTATCCCCAACAGGCTAGAATTTCAGAAAAGGCAAGAAGCTTGCTCGCAATGGCTAGCTTAAATGTAAACTAGCTGACTTTTCTTTGTTCTCACTCACTCAACTTACTTTTAACTTTCCTCTTTTTCTAGGAGTGCTTTCCTTTGTCAAGAATGGGGTCTTTGGTCCCCATTCTCCCTAGAAGAGGCCTGTCCCCTTTCTCTGTTTGGTCTTTGAAAAGGATGCTGAGGCCCTTAATGTGGCCAAAGCTCCTTTGTCTACGCTAGCCTATCTGGTTTAGAGACTATCTGCTTTCGTTTCAGATTTTCTACACAAATGGTCATGTCATCTGCAAAGAGAGACTGCTTTGTTTGTTTTCTTTTTCTTTGTCTTGACTAATTTCATTGGCTAGGATCCCTAGTACAATGTTGAATAGAAGCTGTGAGAGCAAAAGGTCTTGCTTTGTTTCCACTCTCAGGGGCAATGCATTTGGTCTTCCCCGTTTGTGCAGGTTGTCTGTATGTGCCTTTTATCAAGTTGTGATTTCTTCCTATTTCTATTTTGCTGAGAATTTTATTTATCATAAATGGATGTTGAATTTTGTCAAGTATTTTTCTGCATCTATGGAAATAATTATATTGGTGAATTATATTGATCTTTTAAAGAAACCTCAAACAGCTAAAAGTATACCTTTCATTTGATCCTGCAATCCCATTATTAGGTATCTACTCAGAAGAAAAAATCATTTTACTATAAGGACATTTGCATTTGAGTGTTTATATCAGCTCAATTTGCAATTGCAAAGACATAGAAACAATCCAAGTGTCCAACAACCCGTGCATGGAAAGTCTCCATCTTTTGTATTTACCTGGATATATTTGAAGCACATTCTTCTTAGTAAAGTATTTCAAGAATGGAAAAACAATCATCCCATAGTCTTCAATACTATTGTGAAACTATTAGATGAACAACTACAGGCTCACACAAAAGGAAAATCACAATTAAGTTCAGGAAGAAGGGAAGGGGCTCAGTAAGCTCCCACCTACCAGGTGCGATGTAGGGGTATATGGCACACTCCTGGGTGAGGAATTCAAACACAACTTGGACTTTACCTAACAAATGCAGCAATGGAACCTAACTGTATATACCCTTATATTAATCGGAAATTTAAAAAAAATTAGAACCAACTGTGCATTCCTTGGATAAATCTTAGTTGGTCAAGATGTCTTATTAATTTTACATACTGCTAGAACTTATTTATTCTTGTTTTTGTAAAATACACATTTTTACCATGTTAAGAGGTACAATTCAGTGGTACTTAGTATATTTACGGTATTGTACACCATCATGACTGCCTAGCTCCAGAATATTTTCATCACCCCAAAAGGAAATACCACACCCATTAAATAGTTATTTCCCATTTCTCCCTCCCTCCAGCCCTGGCAATCACTAGTTTGCTTTAGGTTTCTGTGGATTTCTATTGTGCCTATTTCATATAAATGAGATCACACAGTATGTGACCTTTCTTGTCAGGCAACTTTCACTCAGCATCATATATTTAAGATTCATTCATGTTGCAACATGTATTTGTATCTCATTGCTTTTTATGGCGGAATAATATTTTATTTTGTGGATATATCATGTTTATTCATCAGTTGGTAGATATGTGGGTTATTTTCACAGTTTGGCTATTATGAATAATGCTCCTATGAATGTTTCTCTACAAGTTGTCATTTGAGTACCTGTCTTTCACCATTTTACATTCCCATAAGCAATGTACCAAACTTACAGTTTGTCCACAGCTGTGCCAACACTTGTTATTTTTTGCTTATAGCCATCCTGATAGATGTGAAGTAGTATCTCATTTTAGTTTTGATTTGAGTTTTTCTAAAGGCTAATGATATTGAGCATCTTTTTTATATGCTTGCTGTCCATCTGTATATCTTCTTTGGGGAAATATCTATTCAAGTCCTTTGTCCTTTTATAAATTGAGTTGATTGTCCTATTAGTGTTGACTTATAAGAATTTTTTTTTCATAATTTTATTGAATCATAATTGTGTACAATGGTGCAATCATAGGGCACAATGTGCTTCATATACATTCAGAAATATTTTGATCGTAGTGTTACAGATAGCCTTCATGGCATTTTCTTTTTTTTTTTTTTTTTTTGTAGAGACAGAGTCTCACTTTATCGCCCTGGGTAGAGTGCCGTGGCGTCACACTGCTCACAGCAACCTCCAGCTCTTGGGCTTAAGCGATTCTCTTGCCTCAGCCTCCCTAGTAGCT
>CAUYON010141248.1:0-22731 GCA_963573935.1 Arctocebus calabarensis
ATGACGGCTGCAACCAAAAAATGGCCGGGCGTTGTGGCGGGCGCCTGTGGTCCCAGCTACTTGGGAGGCAGAGGCAAGAAACTCGCAGAACTCAGGAATTCGAGGTGGTTGTGAGCTGTGATGCCACAGCACTGTATCCAGGGTGACAGCTTGAGGCTCTGTCTCAAAAAAAAAAGCTGACAAATTAAGCATATCAGTTTTTTCCGCTCAAAATAGATCGGTGATCATAGCTTTCAAGTCAGATGATACTGGAAGTCTTTTAACTAGGTCTCTATCACATTTTTCCTCATCCTTCATAAGTGGTTACCGCAGCTCTTCTAGTGTCTGTCCTTGGTATTTAACTCCATATTTCCAAAGTCCATACTCTTCATCACTATTTCTTTTTCTTTTTTTTTTTATTGTTGGGGATTCATTGAGGGTACAAGAAACCAGGTTACACTGATTGCATTTGTTGGGTAAAGTCCCTCTTGCAATCGTGTTTTGCCCCGAAAAGGTGTGGCACACACCAAGACCCCACCCCCCTCGCTCTTTCCCTCTCTCTGCTCTTCCACTATTTCTTAATATATCAATTTTAGAATGTACCGATTGATTTCTGGCCATGGTAGAAAAGGATATAATTCTCACATAGAACCAAAGGACTCCTATCTTTTAACTAAAAGGACCTACCAAATGTTCTGTACAATAAATGAGGGGGGGGGAAAGCAATCAAAATAACTAAATTTCAAAACACCAGAAATAAAAGCCCTATAAGCTTCCAGAAAAGAAAATAAAACAGGTCCAACCTAAGTAAAGGATCAGTAATCAAATGGGATCAAAATTTATGAAATTAAGGCCAAGCAGGGTGGCTCACACCTGTAATCTTGGCACTCTGGGAGGCTGAGGCAGGTGGATTGTTTAAGCTCAGGAGTTTGAAACCACCCTGAGCCAGATGGAGACCCCATCTCTAACAATAGCCAGACATTTGTGGCAGGTATCTGTATTCCTAGCTCCTTGGGAGAGAGAGTCAAGACAATCACTTGAGCCCAAGCTATGACACCATATCACTCTAATGGGGGCAAAAAAGTGAGATCCTGTCTCAAAAAAAAAAAAAATAATTAAATAAATAAAAACTAAAAAAAAATAGTAAGATCTCATCTCTAAAAATTAAAAGGAATGCTTGCTTCAGCAGCACATATACTAAAATTAGAACAATACAGAGAAGATTAGTATGGCTCCTGTGCAAGAATGACACGCAAACTCATGAAGAGTTCCATATTTTTGTTGGTAATAATGTTCTTGGGGGCAGAAACAAGATTCCAGTAAGCTAAGTGACTTACCCAATTGAATTATCTTTGGGCTTCACATCCTATCAAAAAATAAATAAATAGGCTCAATGGGCTAAGGCGCCAGCCATGTACACCTGAGCTGGTGAGTTCAAATCCAGCCCGGGCCCACCAAACAACAATGATGGCTGCAACCAAAAAATGGCCGGCGTTGTGGCAGGCGCCTGTGGTCCCAGCTACTTGAAAGGCAGAGACAAGAGACTCACTTGAGCCCAAGAATTGGAGGTTGCTGTGAGCTGAGATGCCACAGCACTCTATCCAGGGTGACAGCTTGAGGCTCTGTCTCAAAAAAAAAAAATTTTTTTTTAATAAATAAATAAGTAAAAATTGAAAGTGAAAAAATACCCAGAGAATCGGGGAAAATATTTATAAATCCCATTATCTGAAAAATATCTACCATCCAGATATAAAGGGTTATTACAACTCAATAAGAACACAACTCAATTGGCAAAGCAATATACATTTCTCCAAAGAAGATACAAGTGACTAATAGGAACATGAAAAGATATCCAGCATAGTCAGGCATTAGGGAAATGCAAATCAAAATCACAATGAGATCCCACTTCCCACAACCTAGGATATCTGTAATAAAAAAAAAAAGTGACAAAGAGGCTAGGATGTGGAAGAATTAGAACCCTTGTACATTGCTGGTGGGAATGTAAAATGGAGCAACTGCTGTGGAAAATAGTTTGTTGGTTTCTCAAAAAGTTAAACATAGAATTACCATATGAGTCAGCATTCTGCTTCTAGGTATATGCTTGAGGGAAATGAAAATATAGACAAAAACCTGTACACAAACATTCATAATAGCATTGTTCATAATAGCCAAAAGCTGAAACAACTCAACTACCCACCAACTAATAAGCAGAAAAACAAATTGGGGTATATCCATACAAAGTAATACTATTCAATAGCCATAAAAGGAGTGAAGTACTGTCATGGGCTATAATGTAAGTGAACCTCAGAAACATTATACTAAATGAAAGAAGCCAGACGCAGACATCCACATGTGTATGATTCCATTTTTGTGAAGTGTCCCGAACAGGGAAATCCCTAGAGACAAAATTATATTAGTAGTTATCAGTATTTTCTCAGTGTTTCTATATAGCTATTCTCTTTCTCTTTGTATATACGTTCATATATACATATGTATGTATACAAATGTCTGGACCGAGTGGCACCTGTGGCTCAAGGAGTAGGACGTCAGCCCCATATACCAGAGGTGGCGGGTTCAAACCTGGCCCCCGCCAAAACTGCAAAAACAACATAAATAAATAAATAAATGTCTGAACCACATATATACAGTTGTCCTTTATCCAGGCCCCCCTGCAGAATCCTCAGATGCTCAAATTCCTTGTATAAAAGGGTGCAGTACTTGTGTATAGACTGTGAACATCTTTCCATATACTTTAATCATCTCTAGATTATTTATAATACCTAATACAATGTAAATGCTATGTAAACAGCAGTTATACTGTGGAATAATGACAAGAAAAGAAGTTTGTACTGTTCAGTACAGATAACAACTGTCGTTTTTTCAAATACTTTTGATCCGTGGTTGGTTGACTCTTCCGCCACAGACCGCGTGGGTACAGAGGGCCGTGTGCATGCCCGTTCCTCCTGGATCGTGGTGATCTGATGGAGTGTACATCTGTGCACAGGAAGCACTTCATATAGATTACCTAGGTCAGAAAAACTAAGTTTAATGTCTGGTTAATATACAACTTTTCTTCTTAGTTATTATATTAGATTATCAGGGTTTTTTTGTTTGTTTAAATAGATTCAAATGTCAAAATAAATTTAAAAATAAGTGACACTTTTGTTTCTCTTTAGACCCTCACTGATGTAAGAAATCTCAAATTTCCACCACTATTTACTCAGAAATATCCTCACGAGGTACGTATAATTCTTACCTTCATTTTTTTGTAATGATATTTAGAACTTAAAGACTCCTCAGCAGTCAACTCAGTCTCTCCATTTTACAGATGAGAAAAAGCAAAGGCCTAGAGAGGAAAGGGAGCTGCTCCCGAGAACGTGTGATTTGCTCAGACCGGAGACTGGACCACACGTCCGGCTTCCTCGGCCCAGTGTGCTGTGCTCCCTGCCGCATGACCTTCTACGAAATTTGTACATTGAATTTTCTTTAATTCAATGTTGAATTCAAATATTGAATTTTCTTTTTAATTCTTTTTTTTTTTTTTTGATACAGTCTCACTATGTCACCCTCGGTAGAGTGCTGTGGTATCATAGCTCATAACAGCCTCAAACTCTTAGGCTTAAGCCATTCTCTTGCCTCAGCCTCCCGAGTAGCTGGGACTACAGGCACCCAGCTATTTTGTTGTTGTTGTTGTTGCAGTTGTCATTATTTAGCTGGCTGGGCCTGGGTTCAAACCTGCCAGCCATGGTGCATGTGGCTGGCACCGTAACCACTATGCTACAGGCACTGAGCCAGTTTTTTATGGTTTTTTTGTTTTGGGCGGTTTTTTTGAGACAGAGTCTCACTATGTCGCCCTCAGTAGAATGCTGTGGCATTACAGCTCACAGCAACCTCTAACTCTTGGGCTTAAGCGATTCTCTTGCCTCAGCCTGCCAAGTATACCCGCCACAACGCCTGTTTTTTGTTGCAGTTGTCGTTATTGTTCAGCAGGCCCAGGCTGGGTTTGAACTTGCCATCCTTGGTGCATGTGGCTGATGCTATAACCACTGTGCTATAAGTGCTGAACCCAATTTTTTATGTTTTTAAGGCTAGTTAAGTAAAGCAGTGGGAGTGGACAAGGGACAAAATAATCTGTAACTGGTTGTGATCAGTTGTAAACACCACTGCACTTACACCAGCCTGAATCTTCTTAAACAAGGTGAAGTAAATAGTATGTGTTAATCAAATTGGAAAAAGTCAAGATTTATCTTTCAGTATCAATGTATAATGAAGGATTTCATTAAAAATGACCTAATAATATACTTACATATGCTTAAATGAAATGTGTTTCACTAAACATTGTTACATTTTTGCAAAGTTGATGAAGCTATTCCCAAGGTGGCTCATAAGAGCATATGTTAACATTAAAAAGGATTTTTAAAAATCAAGAAAAGGGTGGGGTGTGGTAGCTCACGTCTATAAGTCTGTAATCCCAGAGTTCAAGATCAGCCTGAACAAGAGCAAGATCCCGTCTCTAAAAAACTAGCTGGGCATTATGGCAGGAGCCTGTACTCCCAGATACTTGGGAGGCTGAGGCAAGGGATTATGAGCCTAAGAGTTCGAGGTTGCTACAGCACTCTATCGGGAGCAACAAAGTGAGGCTCTGTCTCAAAAATAAAAATAAAAATAAATAATAATAATTAAAATCAAGAAAAGGTGTTAGGCTCAGCGCCTATAGCACAGTGTTACAGTATCAACCACGTGCATTGAGGGTGGTAGGTTTGAATTCAGCCCAGGCCTGCTAAACAACAATGAGAACTGCAACAAAAAAATACCCGGCTGTTGTGGCGGGCACCTGTAGTCCCAGCTACTTGGAAGGCTGAGGCAGAAGAATCGCTTAAGCCCAAAAGTTAGAGGTTGCTGTGAGCTGTGAAGCTACAGCACTCTATCGAGGATGACATAGTGAGATTATGTCTCAAAAAAAAAACAGAAAAGAAAAGGTGTTGGTTGCTGATCTCTGGCATATTTTTTGTTTGTTTTATTTTTGAGACAGACTCTTACTTTGTCACCCTTTGTCACCCTCAGTCGAGTGCCCTGGCATCACAGCTCACAACAACCTTAAACTCTTAGGCTTAAGCGATTCTCTTGCCTCAGTCTCTCAAGTAGCTGAGACTACAGGTGCCCACCACAATGCTCAGCTCAGCATGACTTTTTCAATTGAACTTTTTATTGAGATCATTACAGACTTATATGCAGTTGTAAGATGAATGTATTTTTAAAATCCAATGATGTCTGTTATTTCAAAGATGGGATTTTTAAAACCCTTTATTATCACTAATTACCCAAAAATGGTCCATGTTTGTTTGGAGGTGAGATTGGCAAGCTAGGGCCCACAAGTCGAATCCAGCCAGCTGCCTAATTTTGCAATAAAGTTTATTGGAATACAGCCATACCCGCCAATTTACATACAGTCTTGGGCTGCTTTTGTTCATCAATGGCCAAATTGTGTAAGTTGCATTAGAGACTGTAGGACTCATAAAATTAAAATATGTCCAGAAAAATTGTGCTGGCCCTGATTTGAAAGATTGTTCAGTGATGTAAACCTGACCCTTTTATCACAAAACAATTTTTGTATTTCAGTATGTGATGGTTCAAGACATGCTCTCTCCATCCCCTATGGAACGGCCAGAAGCTACAAACATCATTGAAAATGCTGTATTTGAGGACTTGGAGTTTCCAGGAAAAACAGTGCTCAGACAGAGGTCTCGGTCTCTGAGTTCATCAGGAACAAAACTTTCAAGACAGTCTAGCAACCCCCATAGCCCTTTGCCAAGCAATTAGCCTTAAGTAGTGCTAGCAACCCTAATAGGTAATAGAATAACCCACCTCTTAGGAATGTGACTTGAAGATTTTATTCTTTGCTCAATTGTATTTTGGACTACTTTTTCTAAGTCAGATTTAAACTGGATTTGAGGGCATAACCTAATTTGAGAAAACTCTTAATTTTTGCTGTATTTAGCAGAGGACTCTAAATTGTTTGTGGTCTTTGTTCTTTGTTAGTCTCTTGACACTGGCTGGCCAAGCTTTATAGCCCTCACCTTTTGCCTAGGGAGTTAGAAGCAATCCCTAAAATATATAGAGAGAATTAAAATGGAAATATTTTTATAGTACAGAAGAATGAAAGTCCACTCATGTGGTAACTATATTGTTCTAGAAATATGCTTTCTAGAGACTTGATGATTTTGAAACTGATTTCCAAAAAAGCTGACTCCATTTTTGTCCCTGGTGGGTAAATTAGGAATCTGCACTATTTTGGAGGACAAGTAGCACAAATTGTATAACGGTTTATGTCCATAGTTTTATAGTCCTATTTGTAGTATTAAATAGCTTTATTCCTTAGATGGTTCTAGGGAACGTGTAGAGCTTTTTGTACTTTCACCTCCAATAAAGGGAAAATGAAGCTTTTTGTGTAGATTGGTCAAAAGTTCTGGCTTGGGGAGGAAAAAAGTTATAGTAAGAAATAGATCATATATTATAACTAACTTTTATTTTGGACTTTTTAGACCTAATGAAATCTTAAATGTCTTATACATAATTCTAATTTAGGTTGGTACTTCCCCCAAACTGATTATAGATACCAGTTTAATCATCTAACTTGCTAACATGTTTTTATTTTTCATTGTAAATATGTTTATTTTTTATTTATAAAAATTCTGAAATCAATCCATTTGGGTTGTTGGTGTACAGAACACACTTAAGTGTGTTAACTATTGTGACTTCTTTCAAGTCTAAATGATTTAATAAAACTTTTTTTAAATTATTTGTGGTGGTGACTCTTTTAGAAATTAGTCTCACAATGGCAGATTTTCAAATTTATAAAATGAGATCGTAGGTCTCAGAAGTTTTAAGCCTACCTGTGAGCAATCTTATTCCTAACCTATTCCACACAGATGTCTTTTCTGTCATTTCCCAAACTTGGCAGGCCCCTTTCAGAATTCACAGAATCCATAACTAAGAGACATTTGCTCAGTGTCTCCTCTGTGCCAGGGACAGGGACTATAAGGAGGAAAAGAGCTGTGGCAATGCTTGCTCTGCTGGTATCGTGGTGTGTCCCACACAGAGGCATGTGTCATGCTGGGCTAACTAGGCACATCCAGCCAGACACAACCTATAAGGGTCAAAGGGCATGAGTATCTCCAGCTTACAGATGAATAATGGCTGCCACATGAAGTTATAAGCAATTTGTGAACTGGAAAAATACTTCCCAGATATTTGTGGCCAACTGTCTATCCAGACTGGCACGTTGTCTTACTTCCCCAGGTTCTGCTTGGCTCCTGGCCACCCCACCCCATTGGCTTGGTTGGCCAGCTAGGGCTGAAGCTTGTTGATTTCTTCCCCTCACACCCCACTCAGTCCCCTGAAAACTCTTTGACCTCCACAAGCCCACGAGGAGCTAGCAGTGGCAAGTACTCCTGTTACCATTCTGCTTACGTGGTCAAGCCCAAGCCCAGAAAGTGCTATGACTTGACCAAGGTCACAAAGCCAGCAGGAGCAGAATGGGACCAAAACCTAGGTATTTGATTCCTAAGTCAGTGTTTTGTCTGTTCTCTTGTACCAAGCTGTCTTAAGGATTTGTAAATTCCTACACAATATAATCAGGCTTTCTTTGATTTTAATCCTGGGTCTGCCTTTGTTGGTTCCAACAAGAAAGGAGGTGTGCAGACGGGGCTGGGCCAGCAACACTTAGCATGTCCACAGCGGAGCCAGGATAGATCCCTTTCTACCAACTCCAAACACTAAGGCCCCTTTGAGTGTTTGCTTTTCTGAAATCTTCCTGTCACCCCAACCCCAAATGTGCCTCTGTTTTTAGCACTTTGTACTTAGTAACACTTAGTCATTATCAGATGAGCCAGCAACTCTGATTTCAAGTCAGCCTTCATTCATTTCTAAGGTCCCAGAGGGTAGAGCACAGCTGCTTCCTGTAATCCAGCAACCTCCAGCAGAAAGCTCAGTACTTGATTACATATGTGCAGAATTGAATTAGAGGAACTTAAGTATAATGCCAACATAGCTGCAGCCCTCAGGAAATAGCCAAATGGGAAGATGAGAAATGTACTAGTCACAGCAATAAAAATTTGACAGAACTGAAGAAGGAATAATTATCCTCATGCTAAAAATAAATAAAAGTGTCAAATCTTAGAAGTTTTCTAAAGGAAAGGGATCTTGTACTTTAAGGACAAGAGAAATAGACTCTTGGTAGCACCCTCAGGGCTCCGCCTAGTGCTGGCCCCGTTGGTCTAACTCTAACTCCATGCCCTTCTTTTAGGAGGGATACCAAGGAGAGAGTCTACACATGTCTGTTGACATCATGCCACAAGGAAGCACACGTTGTCTTTTGGGTTCCTCCGTCAGGGAGGCGGTGGTACTGAGCTGAGATTCCTCCCCTGGAGATTCTAGCCCTGCAACTACAGTAACTGCCACCAGGTGGCTCATTTTTACCTTTTTCCCCAAGTACAGCCCTGAGTCGCTTAGGAAGAGAATGCATTCTGAGAAATGCCTCCTTGGGCAATTTAATTGTGTGAACGAACATCTTAAAGTGTGCTTACACAAACCTAGGAAGTATAGTCTACTGCACACCGAGGCTATATGGTATAGCCTCCTGTTCCTAGGTTGCAAATGATTAAAACAAGTGACCACTGAATACTGTACACAATTGTAACAATGGTATACTTATGTTACATACCTAAACATAGAAAAGGGACAGAAAAAATATGGTGATATAATCTTATGGGACCACTGTGGTCCTTCACTGACCAAATGTCATTATAAAGTGTGTGATTGTGGTAGATAGCCAAGAGCTGAGATAAAGAATATTCTTCAACCTGCAGAGGTATTCCCCACCCCTAAACATCCAGGGCATCATGAGAACAAGCAGTGTGTTAACAGGTAACTGATATAAACATGACCAATATTACAGAATCCAACTATATAAAATCTCATAATGCTTGTGTCACAAACTACTTTTAAATTTCTCATGTGGACAATGGCTTAAAACTAAAATATAGGAACAAAGTATACCTGGCTACTCCCAATAAATCTCCTTGCAGGAATTCTTAGTCTCCTTCATTCCTTCCTCAGTTCCTGGAGCAGCAGAGTAGCTTTCTTTTCTGTTTCTTACTACTCTTGGAACAAAGCAAAGGTTGAGGAAGGGAGAAGGAACAGCCTATGTGAAGGCTTGGAGGGCAGGGAGGAGAAAGGAAGAGAACTCTCAGGGCGGGGATGGGGAGAAGAAGACCAATTTAAGAATTAATTTTAAGTCTGTACAGTGGCTCACACCTGTAATCCTAACAGGCCAAGACTGGTGCATCACTTGAGCTCAGCAGTTCTCTTGAGCTCAGGAGTTCAAGACCATCCTGAGCAAGAATGAGATCCTGTCTCTACTTAAAAAAAAAAAAGAAAGAAAAAATAGTTGGGTGTTATGGCAGGTGCCTGCAGTCCAGCTACTCAGGAAGCTGAGACAAGTGGATTTTTTTTTTTTTTTTTGAGACAGAGCCTCAAGCTGTCACCCTGGATAGAGTGCCGTGGTCTCACAGCTCACAGCAACCTCCAACTCCTGGGCTCAAGCGAGTCTCCTACCTCTGCCTTCCAAGTAGCTGGGACCACAGGCGCCCGCCACCACACCCATCCATTTTTTGGTTGCAGGCATCATTGTTGTTTGGCGGGTCCGGACTGGATTCGAACCCACCAGCTCAGGTGTATGTGGCAGATGTCCTAGCCACTTGAGCCACAGGCTCAGAGCCTCTTTTTTTTTTTTTTTTTTTTTTGAGACAGAGTCAAACAATTGAACCCTTGGTATTGTGCTGTTGCGGCACAGCTCACAGCAACCTCAAACTCTTGGGCTTAAGTGATACTCTTGCCTCAGCCTCCCAAGTAGCTGGGACTACACCACAACCGCCTGGCTATTTTTTTGTTGCAGCTGTCACTGTTGTCTAGCTGGCCGGGGCCGGTTCTAACCTGCCACCTTCAGTGTATGTGCCTGGTGCCATAACCACTGTGCTACAGGCGCCAAGCCAAACAAGAGGATCTCTTGAGGACAGGAGTTTGAGGTTGCTTAAGACAAAGCACTCTACCAACGGTGACAAATTGAGACTCTATCTCAAAAAAAAAAAGGAAAATTAAGTTTAAGGCAGAAAGGCCAGGACACTGGAATTAACTAAAGATACGGCAAAGTGAAGAGGGCTCCTGAGTTCTTAATGTGGAAACTTGAATAGAATCCAGAAAAAGGAGGGTATGGTTTATGTACAGAAAAAAAAGACAAGTGTTTCCTTTTGAAGATGAGGTTTTCCAGAACTCTGGTAAAAAGTTAGGACATTAGTAAAAAATGAGAAGCCAGGTTGGGCGCGGTGGCTCACACCTGTAATCCTAGCACTCTGGGAGGCCCAGGAGGGAGGATTGCTTGAGCGCATGAGTTTGAGACCTGCGTGAGGAGGAGCAGAGACCTCGACTGAGGCAACAGGATCCCTGGGGCCCAAGAGTTGGAGTCTTCCAAGAGCTATGACACCATGGCACTCTATCCAGTGACAAAATAAGACTCTGTCTCAAAAATAAATAAATAAAAATAAAAACTGAGAAGCCATAGAAATTTCTGAGCTGAGGAAGGACATGATGAGAGATTTTTAAGATCACTGTGGCAAAAAGAGGAAGGGGGTTGAAGCTGGAGACAGGAAACCAGGCAGGTGGCCATAGCCTTTATTCAGCAAGAGAGGAGTAGGCCTGAGCCAGGGCAGTGGGAGCTGCAAGACGCCGCTTCCTTGCCCAACAACTGGCCATGTGCTGGATCTCAACAACCAGAGGAAAATCCTCTAACACTGTGCTTTAGTTTGAGCTTTGAAAGGCTTCAGGGGGTGCTGTAGTGAGTGGTTCCCTCTTCCGAACGGACCTGTTTCTTCCCCAAGTGATTTTAGCTTTTAAAGAGAACCCAGAGAACATTGTCATAAATGATAACAATCCTGGGGCCAGTGCCTCTCTTGCTAGGAGCAAGAATGTGGCTAGGAAGAGAGAAGGAAACGCGGAGTGTGCTGGAACAGAGCTCTCCAGCCACTCAGGAGGAGCCTGGGAAGATGTTTACTACTCAAAGGTCACAAACCCACCCAGAAAGGTCACACCTGCCCAGAAGGCACGAGATGTTTTGATACTGAGAAGTAATGAAAGAGAAATGGTTTTCTTTCTCCAAAGGGATCCTTTGAAGACATACTCAATAAAATGGCTGATAAATGAAGATGTCTAATATGTTCATACTATAGATGTTATGCAGCTATTAAAGCAAATGAGTCCAGTAGAATAAGTAGAATTATTAAATGGTTTATTAAGCAGATAAGTCATACTCTTGGGCTCAAGCCATCCTCCTGCCTCAGCTGGGACTACAGGTGCCCAACACAACATCCAGCAATTTTTAGAGACAAGATGTCACTCTTGCTCAAGCTAGTCTCGAACTCCTGAACTCAGGCAATCTACCCACTTTCGCCTCTCAGAGTGCTAGGATTATGGGCATAGAGCCACTACCCCTGGCTAAATGGAATGTTTTCATGGGCATAAAGTTTTGGAAGGATTCACCCCAAAGGCTACACTGCAGTTGGGGGGAAGTGGAAGGATTATTAACGTCACTACACATCTTAGTATTGGTTTGACTTCTTTCCCACAGAGATATAACTTCTGCAATTAATAATATTAAATTAGGCTCGGCGCCTGTGGCTCAGCGGGCTAAGGCGCCAGCCATGTAAGCCTAAGCCTGAGCTGGCGGGTTCAAATCCAGCCTGGGCCCGCCAACCAACAATGACGGCTGCAACCCAAACAAAAATAGCCGGGTGTTGTGGTGGGTGCCCGTAGTCCCAGCTACTTGGGAGGCAGAGGCAGGAGACTCGCTTGAGCCCAGGAATTGAAGGTTGCTGTGAGCTGTAATGCCACGACACTCTACCCAGGGCAACAGCTTGAGGCTCTGTCTCAAAAAAAAAAAAAATAATAATAATAATAATATTAAATTAATAAGAGAAAAAGTAAAGTAGTAAACATTTACAATATTTTAATAGATCTCATATTTGTATTCTGCTTTATAGTTTATTTGACCTGGTCTCATTTAACTTTCCTGGGACCTCTGCAAAGCAGATATTTGCATTGCTATTTTACATATGAAGAAACAGAATGCAATAATTAAAATAATTACAGTAACATAACAGGAAGCGTGTAATAATCTACTTAGTCTTCCACCCTTATTAGCATAACCATTCCCACTTCTCCGAAATCTCTCTGGTCCAGAGGGCAATTTAGAGAAGTGACAGGTGACAGAGACTGGGCTTTGGAATTACAGCCTGCTGCATTACTTTTTTCATGTTTACCATTTTCCTTCATCTCTGGATCTTTTTCCTGAACTGCAAACAGCACAATATGAAGATGTTAAGATCAACATACATAATGTTAAGCAATGAATCTGAATTCAATAAATAGAGACCAAATGAAATCACAACTTCAATTTCCTTAACTCTTAAAGTGGACACAATTCAGTGTAGGGTTACTGTGAAGATTAAGTGACACAAAACTCAGGGCTAAAGAGTAGAACCTCCATAGCTGGCCACCTCCCTACATTAACCACCTTCTTAAGTTGAACTAATTTCATAAAGTAGCCATGCACCACATGTACATATCAGTACAGTAGGCCCAGTTCCTTATGTTGACCAGTTTGATACAACCCTTTGGCTGGTCCACTTACAAAGGTTCTACTGTTTGTGCATATATGCAAATCTATGATGATACAGTCAGAGAGAAAGGTAAAGGAAAAAACCTCTGGCTGTCATGGTCGGTTCCTTAAGAAGTGGAAAAGAAGAAAACAGGAGATAAAGAAAGAAGGAAAGAAAAACAAGTGCATATTAAAATATGCAGTATATAAAACTTTATTATGTTTCTGCAAAAATATAGACATCAAATATGCCTGTAACGAGGACTAGAGGTTGACATTTTCTGGGTGAGGGTAAGAAGTTTTGCAAATATGAAAGTGCAGTTATTATTCAAGTACTCAAGACATGGCCTTTGTTATCTGAGGGTCTTGGGGCTGCTATAGGATGTGGGGCAGAGCTGAGAAGGCCTCCCTTTTTCCAGCCTTTGACCCTAGGCTGTAGGTCAACTGGGAGTCAGCCAGTCTTCCCGCCTTTGCAGCAAGGTCAGTGGGTTTGGAGATGAAAGATAAGGGGATGCAGGACGGATACTCAGGCTGGGGCACAGCCTGCAGCAGGAATTGTTAGTGCACAGATCCAGGTGGGGGAAGAAGGGCTCAGCTGGCCATATGGGGATGACAGACACCAAGGCAAGGGGCCCACAGTGCTCTGGGTTCAATCCCTCAAGGACCTTGTGGCTGGAGGAGAACTGGGTGTCACTGAGTCAGTCCGACGCTGGTGTCAGGTCCTTCTACAGGAGAGACGCAGGGGGCAGGGAGACGGACTGTGCATGAGTACCACAGGCGATGGGAGTGTGTGGAGAAGAGGAGGTGAGCCGGAATAGTCCGTCCACCACCCCCAACGGCCCCAATCCGCGTCAGTAATTACCGCCAGTCCGTGTTGAATGGATCCACCCTACTGGAGGCAGAGGGTAGGCTCCTGGGTGGGTTTCCAAAGCAAATGTTCCCGAAACACGTACTGCATCCTAAGTCACAAGATCTCATTTAATCCCCTCAACAACCTTGTGAGATATGGTGGCTCCCATTTTACAGACAAGGAAACTGAGGCTTACCCAGTCTAAGGAATTTTCCCCAATGGGTATAATCAGACAAATCAAAGGCCAATACTGTAGGGGTATTTTTGTTTTTTGTTTTTTGAAAAATGAAAGAACTTGATCTGACTACTCATAAGGGAAATATAAATGGAAGTAACAATGGATCCCATTTTTCTATTAAATGGCAAAAATTGTAAAGATTTACCAAAGCAAAAGTGTGATGAAACAATTCTCTCATAGACTGTTAGACATACAAACTTGAATGTATTTTTATGAATTTTTCTGTCAGTATCTGTCTCAATTTGAAAGCTAATTTCCCAAGAAGCAGTAATTCTACTCTGGGAATGTATTCTTTAGAAATAATCACACAGCTATATATTAATATTAACCTTAGTGGGAAAGGCAAGTAAAGGAATTGGGAGGTTGTTTTTGTTTCTGTTTGGAGATGCAGCCTCACTCCCTCACCCTGGGTAGAGCGCCATGGTGTATCATCATAGCTCACAGCAACCTCAAACTCAGGGTCAAGAGATCCTTTTGCCTCAGCCTCCCCAATAGGTGAGACTGACTACAGGCACCGGTCACCACACCTGGCTAATTTTCCTATTTTTTGTAGAGAAGGGCTCTATCTCTTGTTCATGCTGGTTTCCAACCTCAGCTTAAGCAATCTACCTGCCTTGGCCTCCCACAGTGCTAGGTAGGATTACAGGCATGAGCCACCACACCTGGCCTTTGTTTTTCTTTTTAATGTGATTTGCCCACTGTTGCAGGGCTGCCAGGAAATATGAGGCAGGTAGTCCAATCAACTCCATCCGGTCCCAATACTCAGTCTGGGCCATAATCACTGTTCTCTGGCATCCTCAGCACCCAGGGCCCACCTTCCAAGGGCCTGTGCTGTTCACCCACAGCAGAATCTCCATCTCCACAGGGCACTTTTAGAGATGAGGTCTCACTATATTGCCGAGGCAGGAGGGCAGTGGCTACTCACAGGTGTCACCGTAGCTTACTGCAGGCGGTAACTCCTGGGCCGAAGCGATCCCCCTGCCTCAGCCTCCCTAGCAGCCGGGACTTCAGGAACGCTGCATAGCACCCTGCTACTTCCAAGACTTAAAGAATCAAAAACTTTAAGAACCTAGAAGATACCTTTTTAAGATATTTCTTAGGTGATTCTAAGGTACCACTTCTCAATCTTGACACCATATTAGAATACTAGAAATGTTTTAAAAACTGCCTCATCCCACAGCACTCTCCTGAAGGCAACAACAGGCGAGTGCTGTGGGATGTGAGATTGTTAAAGGGGAAAGGAAGAGCAAACGAACAGAAATAGCCAACAGCCAGGCCATTATCCGGCCCTGTAGGTGTGGGGTCCAGTCATCAGGGTTTTTTAAAGCTCCCAAGTGATTTCAAAGTGCAGGCCTCGTTTTCATAGTGGCTGCAGGGCTGGGAACATCGGCAGAAATGCAGAATCTCGGATCCACCCAGACCTTCTGTATCAGAAACCATGTTTTAACGGGAGCCCTAAGTGATTCATATGTGCATCAATGTTTGTGCTAGATTGCAGTGAAATTTTAGATTTATTTTAACCCTCCTCCAGTACTAACCCTAACCTGACTGATTAGAGGGCAGACAGGCTGGTACTAACAAGATAAAATGCACCTAGGCCATGGTTCATTCTGCTGTTACCTCCTGAGCAACTCCTAAGGGAAAGGGGCTGTTTTAGAGGCCCTGTAACTCTTCCTCCAGACCCCTGAAATCTGGACAACGCAGGCTGAGGGGAACTGGTTTCGGTGCAGTACAAGTGCAGATAATCAGAACTAAATCTAGCAAAATTTCAGACACACCCAGGTTGCTGTCATAGGTCACCACCCGCTCTCCCCAGATCTCAGAACTAATCTCCCCACATCCAGTTTGTCTTAAACCAACTCCTGCTCACAACGACAGAGACCATTACTCAGCATAAATCTGGTCATGCTGTTTATTCCCTAATTAACATCTTCTGAAAGGTCTTGGTCATGCTCAGGTTCAAAGTCAAATTCATGAGCTCAGCATACACGGCCCTCCACCAACTGACCCAGCTGGACCTGGTGTACCCCAAGTTACTTGAGAACTCCCACATGCCTATTTTGCTGTTCAGGAGTAAGGAGAAACTTCTGGCCTTTTTACAAGTTGCCACGCTCTCAAGCTTGTCTGTCTGTGACTTCCTCTACTCCTTCTATCACATTAACTTAAGATTCTGGAATCTCCTTCCAGGCTAAGCCTCAGGATCACAGTCTCTGTGAATCTCCTCCTGATTAGCCCTCATCCCAAGGAAGGGCTGAACAATAGATCCTTAGGAGGAGATGTCTGATCTGACTTCAGAGTTGTAGACTTGTCCAGTGAAAGTAGTAAGACTCTGTTCCCCAAGGCACAGCTTTTAGGAACTAAGACCATCTTATCTTAAGACTCTGTTCCCCAAGACCCTGATTTAGGAACTAAGACCATCTGAGCTTAAGACTCTGTTCCCTAAGACACAGACTTAGGAACTAAGACCAACTGAGCTTAAGACTCTGTTCCCCAAGACACAGCTTTTAGGAACAAAGACCATCTGAACTTGGACACAACAGGATACAAGTTTAAATGTGTGTAACAGAAATGCAAATTACCAGAGGCATATACCTACAGTTCTTAACCTTGGTTGGGGAGCTTTTTCAACATCCAATGCCCAGGCTATACTCCAGACCAATTAAATCAGAAATTTAGGGGGCTAGAACACTTATCAGTATAGTTTTTAAAGCCTCTCAGGTGATTCTATTGTATACCCAAGGTTGAGAAACATTGGTTTAAACAACTTGTGGTTTCTTTAATTCCCTGAGATGTTCCAGCCATGGACTGGGCAAGAGGACCACTTTGTTAGATGACCCAAAAAGTCTTCTCCAACTCTGCATTCTATGACCCCAGTGTATAAGTTTTTTTTTTTTTTTCATGTCAGACAGGTAATGTGATGTGGTAACAAGATTTGTGGGAGGCACGCCTCACACGTACACATAAAAATCCAATCATCATGCTTATGAATTACAAAAGGATCCAGTGTATAAGTTTTTATTTTAAATGTAATGCTTCAGGCTCGGCTCCCGGTTACAGTGCCAGCCACATGCACTGAGGGTGGCAGGTTCAAACCCAACCCCGGCCAGCTAAACAACAATGACAGACACAACAAAAAAATAGCCAGGCATTGTTGCGGGCGCCTAGAGTCCCAATTCTTGGGGGGCTGAGGCAAGTGAATCACTTAAGCCCCAGACTTTGAAGTTGCTGTGAGCTGTAATACTAAGGCACTCTACCAAGGGCAACATGGTGAGACTCTTGTCTCAAAAAATAAAATAATGCTTCAGATAGTGCACGAGCATAGTTAGAATTTTGAACAGTGCTAAAGAATTGGAAGAGTTACCTCTCCCACCTTTCAGCCCCAGTCCCTCCAGGGCAGGCCCTACATCCAGTTTGTTGTGTGCGCTCCCAGTAATCTTCCAGACCTACGTGGGCTCACATGTAGGAGTTCACTCTTGCCCCAACGCGAGGAGAGGATATGCTCAGCTCTGTGCCACATCTTCGTCTTCTACTTCGTAACGACCGTTCCACATCTGTACACGTGGCTGTCTGTGTTCTTTGGATGGCTGCACTGTAAGGCCAGTTGATGGACATTTGGATCGCTTCCAGTACTGTGAAATTGTAATACAGTTACAATTGTGCTGTGAATGTGCTTGTACAGAGTGCTAGAAGGACTCCATCCATTGGGACAAATTCCTGGAAGAGCTGCCAGGCTGAAGTGTGAGTGCATTTTTTCCATCCAAGAAGGTTGTAGCATCTTAAAGTCCTGACAACACTGGGTGAGAGTTGGCCTCTCTGCCTTTCTCACCCCTGTCATATTAATTCTTTAATCCTTCCTAATCTGATGGGTATAAAATGACATCTCTTTGTGGCCTAGACGTGCGCTTACATACATGCATGTGTGAAGTTAAGCATCTTTCCATTTATTTATTATTTATTTATTTGGAGACAGAGTCTCACTATGTGGCCCTCAGTAGAGTGCCCTGGCGTCACAGCTCACAGCAATCTCAAACTTTTTCTAAGCGATTCTCTCGCTTCAGTCTCCCAAGTAGCTGGGAGTACAGGTGCCCACCACGACGCTCAGCTATTTTTGTTGTTGTTGTTGTCATTACAGTTGTCGTTGTTTTAGCTGGCCTGGGCCGGGTTTGAATCCTCCAGCCAGTGCCCTACCCACTGAGCTATAGGCACTCATGTTTCCATATGTTTAAATGCCATGTGTTTTTCTTGTCTGTTAACTTTCCATGATTTTGTCCATTTTCATGCCCCTGATGCTGTGAACTTCTCAACATTCAGTTGCCAGTGCTCGGTGCCTCTTCTCTTCCCATTCTCTCCAGCTTACCCTCTTCTCTCCCCCATTCAGACTTTCACCCTGAGGGGCCCTGCGGGTCTCTAATACCCTTGCTACACCAGTGCCAAGTCCTCAGGCCCATCCATCCAGGCCCACAGTGTCTGACTACCACCTCCCACCCACCCGTTGACCACTCTCTCCTCCCAACACCCTCTTCATGTGGTCTCTGGAACATCACACTCCTGGCTTTCCTCCTGCCTCCCTGATCTTTTCAGCTTTGACCTGCCTTAGACCTCAGTCCTTGGTTGGACACTTTTCTATCCTGGGCAAGGGGCCAGGTCTCCTGATTTTCATTGCCACGATTCTGTGTCCAGTCCTGGCCTCTCTCCTTAACTCTGCCCTGGGTAGCCTCCTCAATGCCTAGGGGTATTTCAATCTTAATATTTCAAAGGCCAGGCTGATCTCCCTCTGAAAACTCATTTGGATTGTGGTCCTCTACATGTCAATGAAAAGCAGCTCACCTTTCCAGTTTGCACAAACTAAAAATGGAGTCACGGTCAAAGCCCATCAGTCCATCTGTCAGGAAATCCCCTGGGCTCCACCTCCACACTCACCCCAAATCCAATCGCCTCTCCACCTTCTCAGCCTCCATTGTGACCACCTTGGTCCACGCCATACCCACCTCTCACCTGGGTGATGCCAGCTGACTTCACCACTTTTCCCTTTGTCCCTTCAGTCTCCTCTCTATCCCATGACCAAAGTGATTTTTCTAAAACAGAAACCAGCCATTTTGGCCGGGCACGGCGGCTCCTGCCTGTAATCTCAGCACTCTAGGAGGCTGAGGTGGATGGAATGCCTGAGCTCATGAGTTGGAGACCAGCCTGAGCTAAAGCAAGACTTCCACCTTTAAAAAATAAATGAATAAATAAATACATAAATAGTGGCTCGGCCCCCATAGCACAGTGGTTACGGCACTTCCTGAGGGTGGCAGGTATGAGTCCAGCCTGGGCCAGCCAAACAACAATGACAACGGCAACGAAAAAGTAGCTGGGTGTCGTGGCAGGCACCTATAGTCCCAGCTACTCAGGCGACTGAGGCAAGAGAAATAACTTAAGCCCAAGCGTTGGAGGTTGCTGTGAGCTGTGATGCCACAGGGCAACATAGTCAGACTCTGTCTCCAAAAAAAAAAAAAAAAAATAGCCTAGTGTGTGGCAGGCATCTGTAGCCCCAGCTACTTGGGAGGCTGAGGCAAGAGAATCACTTGAGCCTAAGAGTCTGAGGTTGCTGTGAGCAGTGACACCACAGTGCTCTACTGAGGGCAACAAAGTGAGAGAGTATCTCAAAAAAAAAAAAAGAAAGAAAGAAAGAAAAAGAAACTACCCCTTTGCTCATTTCTTTCCACTGTCTCCCAGCTTACTTGAGATAAGAATCATAGACTTTTTTTTTTGAAGACAGTCTCACTTTATCGGCCATGGTAGAGTTCCGTGGTGTCACACAGCTCACAGCAACCTCCACCTCTCAGGCTCAGGCGATTCTTCTGCCTCAGCCTCCCAAGTAGCTGGGACTACAGCTACTTGGGAGGCCCTTATGGCCCTGCCATAAGGCCCAGCTATCTTTCTGTTGCAGTTTGGCCGGGGCCAGGTTTGAACCCGCCACCCTCGGTATATGGGGCCGGTGCCCTACCCACTGAGCCACAGGCGCTGCCCCAAGAGTCATAGACTTTATAATGGCTCACCTGTTGCTCTACAATCCTGAGGAGGGACCCCTTACCCTTTCAGACCTCACTCTTCTGTTTGACACTGGCTCCTGGCCTCCTCGGGCTCTGTACTCGCTGGGTGGTGAGGCCTCAGTGCTCCTAACGAGAAGCATCTCCCTTCCTCAAGGCTTCGCTCAAATGCCACCTGCTCCGGGGCACCTATTGAACCTCAGTCTGGTGTCACAGCTCTCTGCACTTCCTTGCCTGCTTTGTTTTCTCCATTTCACTTAAAACTTTCCAACATTGCATATGTTTCCCTTATTTAGTTTGGTGCTGTTTACCCCAAAGGGAATGGAATCTCCTTGCCTTATTATTTTTGCTGTATTCCCAGCACTTAAAATTGTGGTTAATTCACAAATACATAACGGTTAAATAAATATGGGCTAAATGAATGAATGGTTATTTTTATTTATTTATTTATTTATTTTTGAGACAGAATCTCACCATGTCACCCTTGGTAGAGTGCCACGGCCTCACGGCTCACAACAACCTCAAACACTTGCCTTAGCCTCCCAAGGCTGGGACTACAGGCACCCGCCACAATTCCCGCCTATTTTTTGTTGCAGTTGTTGTTTAGCCGTCCCGGGCTGGGCTTGAACCCGCCAGCCTCGGTATATGGGGCCAACACCATAACCCCTGTGCTACAGGTGCCAAGCCAGAATGGTTAAATTTTAAAAATTACTTTTTTCCTCTGCTGTTGGTTTTCCTCCTCAGGGTGTAGAAAGGACCCAGATGATTTTATTTATGTTTTCCTAGTTTGTTCTTTGCTTTGTGATGTTGTTCATAGTAATTTTTTCAATGCAGAAAGTTTGTTGTGTGAGCAATGTATTAGTTTATTTTTTTAATTTATCATTTCCAGATTTTATGTCATACTGAGAGACACTTCTTTTATATATGTTTGTGTGTGCACATATATGTTATTGTGGTAAAATATATATATCACATAAAATTTACCCATTTTAACTATTTTTAAGTGTATAGTTCTATAGCTTTAAGGATATTCACATTGTTATGCGAACATCGCCAATATACATCTCCAGAACTTTTCCAGGGTTCCAACTGAAACTCTGCACTGTCAAACACTAACTCCACATCCTCCCCTCCCCCCAGTCCCTGGTAACCAACATTCTACTTTTTGTGTCTGTAAGCTTGACTACTCTATGTACCTCAGGTAAATGGAAAATACATATAAATTTCTTTCTTTCTTTCTTTCTTTTTTTTTTTTAGAGACAAAGTCTCACTTTATTACCTTCAGTAGAGTGCTGTAGCCTCACAGCTCATAGCAACCTCAAACTCTTGGGCTTAAGCAATTCTCTTGCCTCAGCCTCCCAAGTAGCTGGGACCACAGGCGCCCACCAGAATGCCTGGCTATTTGTTTGTTGCAGTTTGACCGGGGCTGGGTTTGAACCCATCACCCTTGGTATATGGGGCTGGTGCCTTACCAATTGAGCCACAGGCACCGCCCAAAACATATAGATTTCTTAATGTTTGGAAATTAATAGGCACCTTCTAGCATGTTGCTCAGCCAAAATGTTCTCAGAATATGCCATAATTTGGATATGGTTTGCTTGTCTCCAGTCTATCTGGGTTCCAGGGCAGACCCCTCATGAATGGCTTCTGCCATTCCCAATGCAGTGAATGAATTCCAGAGATTGGACTAGTTCTCATGGGAATAGATTAGTGCCCCGAAGGGTGAGTGGTCAGAAAGCCAGGATGCCCTTCAGTGCTCTCTTCCTACAAGTCTGCTTCCCCTCGGACTGTGTCTGCCACACTGTGATATGGTAGGAGAGCCCCTCTCCCAAAGCCAGGGCGGTGCCCTTGAACTTCTCAGCCTGTAGAACCATGAGCTAAATAATTCTCTTTTTTTATAAACTAGTCTCAAGTATTTGTTTATATCAACATAAAACAGATTAATACACGATATTTCAATATATACATTCTCTGATCGATTCCTCCACTCCACTCCCCTGTTCTAAGTTTATCTTACTGCTGTCTGTCTGAAACTTCTAGACCCCTGAAGCCCCTTCCGCAGAGCATCAGACACTCAGCTGCTAGTGAACTGGATAAAAATGCAGATTCCAGGAGTTGGCTCCAGAGTTAGTGAATTTCCATACAGACCCAGTGGAACTGAGGAGCCAGCATGTGCCCAAGGTACTCCGATGCCAACTCCTGCTAGGAACTGTCAGAATCAGTATTCAGCTGTGGATGGCCGCTTAATCTGGCAGAGGGCACAGTGCCAAGGAAGCATGGGGTCACAATCTTGACTCAGTCCCTTGGTTACTAGTCCTTTCCACGAAATGGGGAACTCCTGTGTCAGAGACAAAATGAGATTGAAAGAAGATACCATCTGTGGCTGTGTTTTGTAAACTCTGAGGAATATACACATTAGGGCTGTTAGCACTGCCTTCAGCACCAATCCCCTCACTCCTGATACACACACCAGAGTCCTGTTTCTGCAGCCTCCTCCTCAACAGGGTCCTTCCCAGACCAAGGAATGACAGAAGCATCTCCTGGGGTTGACATAATGGTGGGAAGGAGCACAGTGCTGGGCAGCAGGGAATCTATAAGTAAATGTGGCAAAATGGTGTCAGTACACTCTCTTTTGTATTCATAATTAAAAGGAACAAATAGCCGGGCATTGTGGTGGGTGCCTGTAGTCCCAGCTACTTCAGAAGCTGAGGCAAGAGAATCACTCAAGCCCAAGAGTTGGAGGTTGCTGTGAGCTGTGACAGCACAGTACTCTACTGAGGGCAACAGTGAGACTCTGTCTCAAAAATAATAATTAAAAGGAACACTTTATTAACCTTAAAACAATTTTTTTTAAAGAGACAAAGTCTTACTTTCTTACTCCAGGCTGGAATAATAGTGGCATGATTATAGCTGCCTACAGCCT